>WTSP01009745.1:17707-58842 GCA_025331215.1 Actenoides lindsayi | reverse complement strand
GAGAAAGGCAGGACTCTCACCGAATATTGTGAGAACCTGAGAAAATCCCTCTGCTAGCAGCTTTTCAGCATCCACACCCTCCCAGTTTCAATTTGTCATAACTTAGTGATTAATAACATTTGAGCATCTAGAAAGTGGCAGAAGAATTTCTTTTCAGCAGCCAGCAGGTCATCCTTAGTTAGAGCAGCAGCTGGATGCAGCACCTCTCCCATGTCCCCAGGGATCCAGTCTGATGCTTCTTGTTTTGAGTAGAAGATGTGAGGGCAGGAGGTGGACCTACCAGCATGGCAGAGCCTGGTCGTTCCAGTTTGGGTCTTTGCTGTTTTGTGGTATGCTGTAAAGTGTTCACCTGAATGGTCACTTCTGTGATTAAAAACAAAGATCCTAGACTGGATTCTTCATTTGTCTGGGAGTCACAACAATGAAGTGTCCCACTAGCAGTTTCAACACCTAACCAGTTTTAAAAGAAGTAAAAAACATCCAGTGCAGTTTGCTGTTCCTTGAAGGGAAGAAGTAATTCAACTCAAGTCCTCTCGGGAACCGAGTAAGAGAAGTAAATTCTGAGTTGTGCTAATCAGGAACTCATCTGTCTGCATCTGGTCGCTTCCCTGCTTACATGGCATAGTCCTGTAACAGCTACATAAGGAGCTTTGGGATGAACAAATGTCAAGGGCAATTAATTCTTTGGCAGGCAGCTGTTATTATTAGGACAAAGCGTGGCCAGACATAGAAGGAAAGCTTTCAGCTGATTTATTTTCTCTACCTTTTCCATCAAAAGTGGTAAGTCACTTGAACCCCAACACTGAATTGTCATGCAATAAGAATTTTAAACCTTTTTTTTTTTTTTTTAGTAGGAAACCTTGTATTAGATTTAGAGCACAGAAGAACAGCTCAGAGAAAACGTTTGGAAAGTCTTCACCACTTTAATGCTATCAGGAAGGAGCAGAGTTGCGTGTTAAGCTGGTAACATAATAATATGTGGGCTGAGTTAAGCCCACTTCAGTCTGTTTTTCTCAAACTTAATCGATGGAAACAACCCACTTTTAGTCTTGATTTATTACCTTAGCAGAGTTATTCTGGGATTGCTGCAATGCAACTGTGGGTGTTCTAAACACACCCACGCTGCCAGAGAATCAGGAAGGATGTACATAAAATCCTTTAATTTATCTAATAACATCTTTAGCGGCTTTTTGTGTAGGTTTGGTATTGTAATGGAAATGCACTCTTTGGCTAGATAAAGAGCTCCTGTGTGAAACTGCTCCAGTTGGCTGCCAGGACACGTAAATATAATTTGGAGCTGACTGGGGAAACACTCTTGACCAGCTACCTGAGCTGTAAATGCACCTTTTGATTTTCTGCCACTGTTTCGGTCACCATTTTCTTGTAATATGTCACTGTGGTTAAAATAATATCTAAAATTTCAGATATGAATGCTGATGACTCTGCATCTTCTTAGACGTGGCCTTCCCACCTTCCAAGCCCAGGCAGAGGTTCCTTGGGTTGGGGGGGATTTTTTCCTTTGTTGTTTAGGTTCTCAGTCTTATTTTAGCAACTGTTGTCGCCTCAGCTCTTAATGAGGTTCCGTCCTTGGCCACTGCTGGATGTACCCGAGGTGGTGTTTAAGTGACACAAAACAAGTTTGGTGCTCCTAAAAAGTTTCGGCACTGAGCTGGTGAGGGTGAGTCTTGGACTGGGGAACAAGCTCAGATTCCTGTGGGTGCCCAGAGCAAGCTCTGTCTGGCTCATGTTGGTAAATCTTTTCAGCATGGACTCTTCTGCTGTGGGCTATTTAGGCTGAACCTTCATCTCCCTCTGTGCGTTTGCAGAACGCTGTCCTCAGCGCTGCTGGCTGCTGGTGGCATTCTTCTATCCCGGCCATTGCAGCCTCGCTTTTCTTGTCTCGTGGAAATTGCACATAACACAAACAGGAACCAGTATCAACACAAACAGGAACCAGTATCAACACAAACAGGAACCAGTATCACCTCTCTGGAGTATGGGAGCTAATCGTAAAAATTAACCCCCTGCTCTTTGTGAGCTAAATAAAGGCAGTCAAGTCAAAGTGGAAAATCAGCTTCTACACGCAGCAGAGGTAAAGGAGGTCCCGGTGTGTTTTCCTCTTGCCGATTGCTTTCAGCGCCGGGCATTGCTGTGTGTAAATAGGATCAGAGTTCCTGTGTTGTGCTGGGATGAGCCAGCCCTAAGACAGCTGATTTCCTGCAGCAGTCAGGCTTCATTAGCGCGCACGTTGCTGAGGCTCCGAGGTCCTGCGTGAGCAGAATACTCAGCTGCTAGTTCTAGGAAATACTCTTCCTGCCGGGGTGGTAACGAGCGGCTCTCTGCAGAACTTCAAGGGACAGAGTGCATCTCATGACAGTGTATCGCCTGAGCAAAGCTATTTATTCCTAATCTTAGATGTAAATAATTTACAGATATGTTGAATAGTGAACCGTGAGGGTCGGAGGACTTATTTTGTGTACGTTTCCTAAGCCTGTTACATAATCTTACTCTCTGTAGAAGCATTTGGTATCAAGAATCTGGAAAACTTTATGGTAAAATGGCTTTTAAAAAACCCCAAGTGTAGCGAATCTGCTTTTTTGGTTTTTTTTTCTGGAATTCAGATTTCACAGCTGAAGCTCCAGCGTGTCGGCCAGTTTAGGGTGGCAGTTGGCTTTCCTGGGCAGTCAACCAAATGTGAATGCAAGTGACAGTCACCATGCACACGGTTGGGGATCTCAGCAATGCTTATAAATATCTAAAGGGTGGGGGTCAAGAGGATGGGACCAGACTCTTCTCAGTGGTGCCCAGTGATGGGACAAGGAGCAATGGGCACAAACTGGAACCCAGGAGGTTCCACCTAAACATAAGGAAGAAGTTATTTCCTTTGAGTGTGGCAGAGCCTGGCCCAGGCTGCCCAGAGAGGTTGTGGAGTCTCCTTCTCTGCAGAGATTCCAAACCCAGTTGGACAACGAGATCCTGGGCCCCCTGGTCTAGGTGACCCTGCTGGAGCAGGGGGGATGGATGAGATGATCTCCAGAGGTCCCTGCCAACCCTCACCATGCTGTGATTCTAGACTAACTCCCCCTCTCCAACCATGCTAGAGGCACATGAACAGACTTAATGGGCCTAAGCCAAGGAAATAGGTTAAGGGAGTCCATGTGCTTGTTGCCTGCTCCCTGCGCTGGCTGACACAGAGTTCTGCTGTTGATGGGCGGTTTCTGGGGCTGAAATGAGTTTGTTTGTGCACTCCTGCAATGGCAGGACGTGTCTTGTGGAGGATGTTGTTACCCCTGGTGATAACTGTGGAAACTGGATGTTTCAGGCTGTGTCAGCAAGAGACACCTGGAGAAGTTAAGGCAGACCAATGGGAAATACAAAGTCATGCATAAATTAAGAGGTATTAAACTCCTCTTGAATGAGAGAATGTACATTAAAGTGGCCTTTTGGTTTGCTATAGATTAATTAACCTTGGGAGATACCAGGCTTAATTAAGCTACAGCGAGTTAAAGCCACTTCACTCTTGATAGAGATCGTTCATGAGGGAGCTTTTTCACCTTACGCACATTGACTTCATACCTCCTGTGCATTTGCCTTAACTTAGTGAGGTTTTGGACAGTTTGAAATCTGAGGACTTCTGTTATGTGAACATTAAAACTTAAGAAACAGTGAACATAAGAGTGAAACAGGGTTACTAAAATCCGTGTGGAGAGTTTGAGGTCTTGCTACAGGGTTGTGGTGGTGTCTAGCAAAGAAGAATTGGAAGTTTTACAGATCTTGGTTCAAATTCCTGTTTGTTTATAGGAAAGCATTGTTATGTATTTCCTTGACTGCAAGTTACCTTGATAAATCAGGTTAAAATATCTTGCTGTGTTTTTGTTTTTCTTTTCCAGTAATTGCCCTTCATTTTTGGCTGCTGCCTTAGCTAGAGCGACTTCAGATGAAGTCCTTCAGAGCGATCTTTCGGCACTCTACTTACCAAAGCACGTGGACAACACAGATGGGATCATACGTAAGTACATCTGCCTGTGATAGTGCACAATTTTACATGGTTTGGCCTTTCATTTACAGCGTATGCCGGGACGCTTTGCAGGTAATTCATACACTTGTGAATGCTGACATTTGCCTTCTGCCATCTCTCTAGTCTGACCACTGGAACAGAACTAGATTTTCCTCAGAGGAGTTCCTTTTACCAACCAGCTAAAGGGTGTTGGACCAGAGTTCTTGTAAAGGAATATCCCAACTGATGTAAAAACATTCGTGGAGAATCTGCCACTGCCCCTCATAGAGCTAGTGGCTAATTAGTTTCAACTCCTACTGTTGAATATTTTCTCTATTTTTAAGTGCCTTTCTCTGGTTGTACGTGCACTTGGTCAAATTTTTGCTCCTTAAGACCTGGTAGAAATCACTCCGTTCTTTTATGTGCACCTTTGTAAGACTGTGTCTGGTGGCCCTGAATTTCTTTATAAGCACTGCAGACTACGTGGTCCTGCTGCTTGCTGGCAAGTGCCAGTCCTCCTCCTTCATCCTTAGAGAAAAGTCAAATAGATGTGGGAGGAGAGAATTTAATTCTGAATTATTTCAGTCAGTGTAGTATTTACTATGGCTTTTATTTATTTATTTATATATATATATATATATATATATAGTTTTAGCAAAGGATAGTATGAGGAAATTTGTAGCTTAAAGAAGAAATTTCAAGCTTAAAAGGAAAATTTCCTTTTCTGCACTTACCTGTGTTGGCTAACAAGATTTTTACAGCCTCTCGCTCAAAGCTGTGCACCCTGAATCGCTTCAGGAGTCTGCTGACCTAAATAACCTTGAAAAACTTTCTGGGGTTCTCATCACAATGAGAAACAATGTTTCTTACATACATTGATAGGTATTCTGTCAGCTGATCCTGAAAATACAATTACTTGATTTGATTCTGGGGATAAGTAGGACATACAAGTCTGGCCCTTCACAAAGGGTGACTCCTCTGTGTTTCTGAGAGGCCTTTGGAAACCTGAGAAGCAGAAGAACATGCTGCGGGTTCCCTTTTTGTAGGTATTGCTGCCTCCTCCTGCTGAGCAGGTAAATGGAATAGATTTGTCATTGTTCAGGCTGAGCAGCCTTCGTTAACTTCAAATTGAGATCTCTGAGACTTGCATAAATATTTGACAGTCTCCAAGGAAATGTTGACTAAGCCTCCACACAGAATATCTAAAGAGTTCAACAAAGAAAAATAATAATAAAAAAAACCCAGCAGAAACCCCTCACACCTACAGAAATCCCTGTTTAAATATATATCAATCTGTAATACACAGATGCAAACGGAGATTGATACGTGTGCAGGTTATAGCAGGCACTAAAAATATTACTCCAGATGCAGTATGTTAAGGTGGATTGTCATAATGAAAGTATTGTAAATAAAATAGAACTTCACAGATGCAATGTAAAAGGTTAAAATATAAAGGAGGAGAGGAAGAGAGAGGACATCTCCTGGACAGCAGTGAAGCGATGGTTTTGTACGAATGCTGCAGTTTCAGATAGGATACCGTGAACGATTTCAAAACAGAGCATTAGCTCAAGTCTTGCAAGGTTTGGCTGAGAAAACCATAACAAAACCAGGGGGATTTGTGCAGGACTGATGGAGATTTCATTGCAAAAGGTCAACAGCTCCACGCTAGCCAACTTGCTTAATAGGAATCCTTTAAGAAACGTTGGGCTAGTTCCTCAGAAAAGAGCTGTGACTGCTGAATTCCTTAATGGTACCATATAGGGAGACTTTCATGCACTGAAAGAAAATAAAGGGAACTGTAGCAAGTGGTGAAAATGGGATTTCTACATCTTGGAGTTCTGTGCTGAGAGTTCACTGTTTATCCTAATGATGTTTGGGCTGCTGCAGAATGTGAAACCAAGCTGAATTTAGCTGGCTTGTTTTGTTATCCAATTCTATGTCAGTTTTTCTTATCAACTCAGACAGACATTTACTTTGTATAATACAATGAGACATTTACCTGATTTGCCTCAAGTTTCAATTTGCTAGAAGAAAAAAAATTATTCCAGATTTCCTTAGTGACACATTTCACTCTGAGAATTGAAACACGACAAATCATATTGCATACTTACGAGTGGTAAAAGCAGTTATTGCTGTGCTAGTAGAAAGAAAATGAGAAGTTTCATGAAAGGAGAATGCTAATCTTAAAAGAAGGAAAATTGTTTTGAGTCCACAAACATAGGAATGTAAGAATATGGGCCTGTTATATTTGGGGTCACTACATGTCTTTGGATATCAAGGATATAATCTTAAGAGTTGAAGGCCCTGACTGATTCTTCTCTTCTGATTGCACTGGAGAGGAGCAAGAGAGCTTCCTTGAGAACTGGTAGATGTTTGTTTTCCTTTTTGAAAGGTCAGGTTAAGAAGGCTTAGGGGTTTTTTTTTTTTGTGGGGGAAGATATTCACATGGAGGTTCAGCACTGGTAATGAACCACCAAAGGAGGCTGAATAGTAGGACCATGTTACACAGTGGAGATATTTAAAATATCCAGCAGACTTCACAAAGCAAATCACCAAGTTCCATTCCCCAGTCTTTCCAGGTACCGGGAGATAGGATTACTACACCCAAAACACAAAGAGGGCATTGACGAGTCAGAAACTGCAGTTCTTAGATTAAGGAAAACCTTGGTCATTGGCTTGATGACAGACATGTTTACAAACCTGGGTACTGATCCCTGTTGTCACACTGTCCGCATTTTCAAGAAAAATCTTAAAATGTAAGTACTAAAAAGCAGAATCTGATTCCTGGTGTTCTTTCTACCCTGATTTTGCCCTAGGAGAATTGAGTGGTCTTTGGGAACAGTAACGCCTGAGCTGGATTTCCCACTAGCTGTGGTACAATTAAGTGCTGCTTCCAACACTGGGGATTTTGGAGCAGCAGGAGGGAAATGAAATTCTCCATGACACGACCACAATGACAGCTGAGTCAGCTCTGGCTCAGCGCGGCAACATTAACAATTGATGAGTAATTTACAGCTGCGAGGGGGTGGTTTGACTGTTGGGGGCCTTTCGCCTGTTTTAACCTCGAGAGCAATTATTGATGATGCTGACACTATGTGTACTCCCTGCAGGGCGAGGGTGTTTTGTACCTCAGCACAGCCAATGGGTTCACACCTTTCTCCTTCAGAGTGATGCTCTGAAGCGTAACAGCCACGTGACGTTGGAATGTTCACCGTCTCCCTCTGTATGTGCCCAGTGGAGAGACATGAAGGAGCAAGTCTGTGGGGCTTGCTTCTGGAACGTATAATTTGGACACGTTAGGCTGTATGTGTTCCCTCTTTTAATATGTTACCTAGCAAAGAGATTTTTTGGTAACACAGGTGAGAGCAGCATAGGTGTTGGGGAGGGGGAACTGGTACCTGTTACTGTGGCAATGCTGGGGCGACCCAGTAACTTGATTTCCACCACTTGCTTTTGAAGCTGTGTGATCAGGAATCTAAGACTCCTCCTGTTGATTATGTGTATAGCTCATTTCCAGCTTAATGGCTGCTCTTGCGGATGAGCTTGAACCAACTCATAATCAGCAGAGCTGGGAATCTGTCTTTCTTTTGTGGATCTTTGCCCCCTGATCACTGTAGTCCACATCTTGTGTAGACCTAGTACAGAAATTAGTAAATTCAGCTTTTAGTTTCTTTGCAGAATTTTTGTGATCTGAGAGATGCTGTAACGCTCCCTGTAATTGAGCCATTCTTCCTCCAGGAATGATTGACACTCATAGATTGCTGCTGTTTAGCTTTGAAGATCTCTGGCTTTGAATGATTGTGAACAAAGAGATTTTGATGTGTTCAGCTCTGATGCTTACTTCCAGTTTTCCTCCGCTGAATTTCAGAACGATTGTCCAGTGCCTGAATTTTCACATTTTAAAATTACTATTTCTCAGGAGTGACAGTTCAGCATTTTCTTAAATTTAAGACCTGCACGGTTTTCTAATTTGCTTATGCAGATTTCTTTGACACACTGTCTAGTCAGGAATCTGGAAATCACGTTACGAAACTGAGAAGGTACCTGAATGTTGTGTGCCCTCCTGAGCGTGTATGCTGCCAGAACACCTGAAAGTCCCATGATGAAAATCTGTGGATTATTTACCACTGTGTTGCCTCAGTTCTGCAGAGGGATATTGTTTGGAATAGATAGTTTGGTGTAAACCCAGTAAAGGATGGGCTGGCTGTGTGGTGCTATGTGCCATGACAGAGCCCCTAGCAGAGCCAGCGCGGCACGGCTGCACCACCCTGCGCAGAGCGACAGGGGATCAAATGCTGAGGGAAATGTTCTTGCTTTTCATTTTTCCTGATGTTGCAAATGAGTTCCCCAAAGGCGCAGGGAATGTTTAAGTTAAAAAGACAAACAAACAATGAGCTGCTTACTGATGAATGCTGATTATGGTGAGTTTTGCTTCCTTTTTTTTTATGCATCAGAGCCCAGAATTTCCCTGCTGACATCCATTTAAAATGCTTGGCTAAAATGGTTTTGTTTCATCTTTGTAATGTATGCAAGAAAAAAGATTCTCACTCGGTAACGCTCTTAGCCTTTTATTTGTGGTTTTTGCCTTCCCCAGAGATTGAGACAGTGAAGCTAGCCCGCTTAGTTTTTAGCAAACTGCATGAGATCTGCAGCAACTGGGTGAAAGACTTTCCACTCCAGCCAAAACCCCACCGCTACTACGAGACGTCCATCCACGCCATCAAGAACATGCGTCGGAAGATGGAAGACAAGCACGTCTGCATCCCAGACTTCAACATGCTCTTCAACCTTGAGGTAAAACCAGGTCACGTGGAAGGCAAATGCATATGCTACATACAGCTTTCATTCTTGGGGAAACTAGGTGATGTTCTGCTGTGCCGATGAAATCTGTACCTGGGATGGACCTGAGGAGGACTGTCAGTCCAAGAGACAAACCTAGTCTTAGTTCAGTTGGTATTCTGTAATAGTACAGCAGTACAAAATGCAGTTCCTGTCTGGGGTATTTAGAAGAAAAGAACAGTTTTCACAGACTTCTAGTGAACTGTCATCTCACTAAACAGAGTTTGTATCTGGCCCATCCTGATGTAGCCACTGGCAAGTGGCTGATAGGGGCTGAAAGGCTGCCCTGCTGTCGTGTAGAAAGCAGCCCTGCTTTTGTGAGTGGCAACTGATGTGTTGTAAGTACCATGTGATAAATTCTCTTTGGCTGAAGACACCCAGGTATAGAAATGGATTCCCTATGGAAATGAGGAAGGGTTTTACCTTACAGTGCATCACTGAAGCCAGTTGTCTACAGGGGTGGGTCTACACTGCTTTTCAACCTCTCCTCTTGGAAGAAAGATGCCAAAAGCAAGGATAAGGAAAAAAAGTTAAAAAACCCCCACAAACTCACAAAACTTACAGGTGAATGGGCTGCAGTTCACACCAAAATCTAGCAACATGAATAATTTGGTTGAACTGAGGCCAGACTTCCCTCTAGTCATGTCTTTATGTGGCCATTGGTCAAACACTCATGCTTGCTCTTCCTTCAGAGATAAAACAGGACACTGACAAATGGCTAATAGAGGAACGTGTCACAGATTTTACCTTTAGGATGAGATTGCTGCATAATTGATTCTTTATTACATACTGTCACTTTAATAACCATCTTCTGCCCCATCCACATTCTTGCCTTTAAATGATATTAATGCAAACAGAGGCAAATGTTTCCTTTGCCTGTCAATTGTCAGCTTTCTTATTCCAATTTGTGCTGGAGCCCATTACTTAAAAATTACAATGTACAAATATTCCAGTCACTGCGATGGCTGTCAAGGTTGAATTGGCGCTGACAGTGGGTTGGTGTCTTCTGTGTGTGAATAGGCACGGGAGCTGCTGTCTCTTGTTTCTCTGTTTGAACAGATAAGGGGAAGCTGAGCAAACCGACTTGAAGATGAGTGATTTTGCTGTGTCTGATTTGTGAATGTAATCACAATTATCTGATGACAGAGTATGTACAGTTTTTTTAAAAAACAGGTATCTAGGGTGATATGGATTAGATTAAAAAAAAAAAAAAAGAATGAAAGCAGAGGCTGGCTGGCTTCACATCTTAACTGTGCTGGCATTTTATCCCTGGTGGGTGCCAGTCTTGATGTAGACTTCACGCAAACTGTATTGGATGTTCTCCTCTCTCTGAGGTTTCTGCAGGCACAAAAGCTCCTGCACAATTTGATGAGAATGGCACTTCCTATTTGAGAGGAGTGACTGAGTTGTAACAAACGGGACATAAGGAGCACTGAGAGAGCTACACGGGTGATCCTTGCAGGGCATCTCTTGCAGTTTGCAGGGAGAATTCATCAGCAATAAGGTGGATGCTTCCCATTGGCACAAGTGAAGATGGGCCGTGTAGTTTGTTTTTCCAGCAGAGACTCTGCCTCTAAGTGCAATTTAATGAGGACACCACAAATCTCAAGTTGAAAAGTTTTCAGACAATCCCATTAGCTATTTGCATTGCTGTCTCCTGAGTTGTTTTCTCAATGTGTTTCCGTTGGCAGGACCAAGAAGAGCAAGCTTATTTTGCAGTGTTTGATGGTCATGGGGGAGTGGATGCTGCCATCTATGCCTCCATCCATCTCCACGTGAACATGGTCCATCAGGAGATGTTCCAACAGGACCCAGCAGAAGCGCTGTGCCGAGCTTTCCGTGTGACTGATGAGCGCTTTGTCCAGAAGGCAGCCAGAGAGGTGATTGAATTATCTGGGCTTGACTCTGAAAGTATTAGTTGGTAAAGTCTTACTCTGTTAGTAGGGGTGCTCCAAGTGCTGAGCTGAGCACATGCCAGGCCTCAGCACCGAGCTGTCCATGCCCAGTTCATAGAGCCTGGTGCCCATGGGTGGGCTGTTTCATGTTCCCTAAAGGTGTCAGCCTCCACTTCTCACAACATCCAGTTCATTTAGAAGGATGCTGCTCTATTATTATGTTCACGTGCTAGGTTTAGTCCTTGGAGTGGTGTGTTTTGATTTTTGTTTTTTTTTCCCCTCGTCTCTACAACAAACATTTCTCTTAGCTCCAGAAAGCAAGAATAAATATATAGCTGACTCCTAGGCCTCCTAAACTTACACAGGGGCTGAGTTAAGTGCAGAGAACTCAAGATGCTTGCAAATAAACCTCCCCCCAGGATCGTTAACATGCACACATTTCTATCAACAGAGAGGAAACAGGCACAGAAAGTCAACTAAAGCAGTAGCACAGCAGGTCACTAGCAGAGCCCAGCTTCTGAAATGTGTTTCCAAGGCAAGAGAACTCACAGGGTAAAATCAATCACTTGCATTCAGCCAGGTTGGCTCCAAGGGATTGTAACTGAACAGTCATAGCCATAGGGAAAGCACTGCCTGTTCCTTCCCGGGAACAGGCTGCATAATGGAATATCGTGTTCTGTCCTCACAGTAAGCAAGAAAATGCTTTGAAATGATTCTTATTTGCCTGTTTAAAACTGAGGGTGGGTTTTTTTCTACCCTATCCAGAGTCTGCGTTGTGGAACCACCGGGGTGGTGACTTTCATCCGAGGAAATATGCTGCATGTGGCTTGGCTTGGGGACTCCCAGGTTATGCTTGTGAGGAGAGGCCAAGCTGTGGAACTGATGAAACCCCACAAACCAGATCGAGAGGTGAGAACGGCCTGTTGTAAATACACCCGGGCAGTGTTTACCACTGAAGCTGACAGGTACCAGCTTTATGTCAGCTGCTTGGACACTGAGTGTTGCCTTGACAGTGACTCTTGGGGCAGCAGAGTATGTTCTTGTTATCCTGGGTTGTTGAGAAGTTGATATGGATCTGTATGCAGATCCTCTGTTCTCCTCTGGTGGGGCCTGCAGCCACCACAGTGCTGTGTTTGTGGGGACACCAGACCTTTAGTGAAGTGTTCAGAGTGCATTGGCCACCCTGAATGCTCTGTCCAAACAACTCCTCTGTTGCCTTGCTGTTTAGGATGAGAAGAAGCGCATCGAGGCGCTTGGCGGCTGTGTGGTCTGGTTTGGAGCCTGGAGGGTGAACGGGAGCCTGTCAGTCTCCAGAGCTATTGGTAAGAGTGGGCTTTAATTCCTTTTTCAGCTTTTCTTTTGAATTAAAAGCTTTAATTTTCCAGCAATCAAAATGTGAAATACAGCTGAAGATAGACCTGCCAGTGATAACCTCTATTTTTTTTCCTCTACAGTTTGAGGAAATAATTTCCAAATAATTGCTTTAACTTGGGGTAAGAGTCATTGGCTCCATGCTGTGTTAATAAAAAGGGCTCTGGATGCTGTGGCTGCAAACCCATAGTCTTGTGTATCTGTGTGTTGTTTTTCCACAGGGGATGCTGAGCACAAGCCATATATCTGTGGGGATGCAGACTCTGCCTCCACTGTACTAGATGGCTCTGAAGACTACCTCATTTTAGCCTGCGATGGCTTCTATGACACAGTCAACCCCGATGAGGCAGTCAAAGTGGTGGCTGACCATCTAAAGGAGAACAACGGTGACAGCAGCATGGTAGCACATAAATTAGTGGCATCTGCTCGGGATGCCGGTTCCAGCGACAACATTACCGTCATTGTGGTATTTCTCAGGGACATGAACGCGCCAGTCAATGTTAGCGAGGAGTCGGACTGGACGGAGAACTCTTTTCAAGGTGGGCAAGAAGACGGTGGGGAAGATAAGGAAAACCATGGAGACTGCAAACGACCGTGGCCCCAGCACCAGTGTTCAGCACCTGCAGACCTAGGGTATGAGGGACGAGTGGATTCCTTCACCGACAGAACTAGCTTAAGCATAGGGTCCAGCGTTAACCTGTTTGATGATCAAGGCTACTTAGACCTGACAAAAAGAGAAACTAGTACACCTCAGAGTGCCAAATGTCTGCCACCAGTTCAAGTGTTTAATCCTGGAATACCAAAGAGCGTGAATTTGATCAGCAGTTTAACAGTGAAGACCGAATCCCCAGAGTGCACCACATCATCCACCTGTGGACAGAGCGGTCCCGGGGAGTACAGTGCTGCTCCTCTAGGTTTGGGTGCTGCAGGGCCGAGCATCTACAGGGTGAAGGGTTTATCCCCCATCTTCACTGGGCTGGAAGATGAACTGTTCAAATCCTTGGGCAAACGAGCTGCATCCTCTCACTTCCGGCTCTGTATTGGGAAGAGGCGACGAGGAGCCAGGCTCAAACCAAAGTTTCACTCGCCACTCTCGGCTTGTGAGCCTTCCCATAGAGAAGGAGCGAGTCTGTCCCTACTCGTCCGGGGCCGCAGTAGCACGAGGTTGTCGGTTAGATGCTCCCCGTGGCGGAGGCTCCCTGGTCTTAGCGCCTACAGCGAGAGCGTGTTTTTGATGCGAAGACAAAGTAATTGTATATCAGATTCATACCTTCATCGATGCTGTAAAATGTAACCATCTCCCTCGTGTTCCCCCGTCAGACTCCCAAAGTAGACATTCCCCAAATAAAACTGGCATCATCAGAAAGCGAAAAAAAAGGTGGGCATTTCCGAACTGTACTCCAGTCCCCTGCAAAGCGCAAACCACGTGTAAATAGATCTAGGAACTAACAAATGTAGTTGTTTCAATCTCAATACACCCTGAGCAATGCCACAGCCACCCGGCCACCCGCACACACGAGTATCCAGCCACATTCACCAGTGAGAGCCAGGCGGCTGGTTCCCAGGACAGACACCCTTAGGGAACAGTCTGTGAAACACAGAAAGCTGAACCTGCCTGAGGTACGTCCATGGAGCAATATGTAAAGAAAGATTCTGGTTTCGAACTGCCAAACTTTTTTTTTAGAGTGGGGGGGAAGTTTCCGTAGAAGTCAAGGTGTAGGGGGTGTTTTTGTGTTCTGCTTTCTGTTTATTTCAGGCGAGCATTAAGAGGAATTAGAAAATTACATCCACTTTTGCAGGTAGACGACTAAAAGCCATACAGGGTTTTACCAGGTAACTTAGGAATGGACAAACTAAGCTCCTGCTACTCTGTTCTCAGACTCAGATTGAGGTACAGAATCATAATTTACCCATTTTTTTTCATGTAACGTAATATATGGAATATGAAGAGAACTGTTTTTTGTAGTTTAAAAAAAAATTATTTCCTATGGCTAGAGGTGCAGTGTAGGGAATTTCGTATCTTTCTGGTGCTTTTAGTGGCATTTTTCTTGTTTATCAGTTTAGGAAACTGTTCTCAATTAGTTTTAATTGAACATGATTGTGCTTAATGCTTTGAGCCAACCTCTTTCCACCGTAACTTCATCTCAGGTCTTAAAAGAACCCAATCTGAGGAGATGTTCGGTACAATAGTACTGTCACTCAACCAGCCAAACCAGAGAACTGCTTGCAAGAGATAATGAGCAACTCGATGAGCTGTTTGGTTTCAGTAAAGCTTTCTAGATGGCAAAGGCATCATTTAATGTGAAGTTGCAGCGGGACTGACGGTAGGATGCTGTGTCTACACGGAGCGTTACTGCTGCAGGTTGGTGTTCTCCAGCCTGTGCTGGCTGCCGGGCCGCCCGAGCCAGCCGCAGCGGACGGAAGTGCCGTGGATGTGGACGAGCAGGGGCTGCTCTTGGGGTTTAGTGGAGAGGGTAAAACTCGCTGACAAGCCAGAGCTCTGCTTCGGTTAAACCTGGGTTCAGAGAGGAAAGCGAGGAACGGTGGTTGCCCTTATTTGCATAAGCAGAGTGTAATTAGCAAACTGGGGAACAAAGAGGACCCACTGGCTCTTCCCTTCTCGCGAGGGGATGTGAAACCCGTAGGGAAGCGGTTAATTGGGACGTAAGTAAGCGGGCGATTCCCGTCAGCTCCACTAAATGCACATCCTGTTACCATCCTTTGTCACATTAAGACGTTTGGAGGGGCACGAATCGAGTCAGTCTTCATAGGCATTTCTTGTACAATTCATATCATTTTAGCAGTAAGACTTTAATAACAGTATTAGTATTTAGCTAGAATTTGCAAAGTATTTTAATATTAAGTAGTCAGGAGATTATTCAACACGACAAGATGGCAAGGTTTGGATTCTGCCAATTTCTGCTGCTTCTATCTTTGATGCACTATTTTAAAAGCAATCTGATGAATAGCAAAAGGTGTTGTCAGTAACCAGGAGCTGGAGCGTGGCTTTTGATTCCTTTGATCTTTTTCAGACTTTTTTTTTTTTTTAATCTTATGGGATCATTGGCTCTTATCTGTCATCTTATTAAGCCTTAGCTGTTGTCAACGTTCTCTTTAGCTGCAGCATATGTTCCAAGTCAGATTTACTGAGGAAATTTGAGAAACCATGAAAGGATAAAATATGCAACTCTGGGGCATCTCAATGGTGCCTTTGTTTTAAATTATTCACAGTAATAACGACGTATTGAAAGTCCTTCGTGTAGCCGATTGTCGTGCTTCGGAGAGCAAGGTGGTGCAAGTGCAATTCTTTGTGTGAGTAATTAGAATGAAAACCTGTTGTGGATGATAAAACTTCTTCCCAGTCTGCAGGAGCAGTTGAAGAGCACTGGACTGCATGTGTGCTGTTTTGGGAAGGATCTAGCTTTTTAGGTGTGGATTCATAAATTATAATTCTCATACCATTTATCTTGCTAGGAGAAAAAAAAAATAAATAAATCTACCATCGTAGTTCCCGTGTGGTCAGGTAAAAACATTGTATAGGTAGCAAGTGTTCATTTCTTCACTAAATGCATATTTATAGAGTAGATAGGAAACATTTGTAAGGTAAGTCCTTTAAAGTTCTATAATATTAAAAGTAGTGGTTATTGGTCTGATATATGCTGCTCTTGATTCTACACTCTAGACAAAAAAGCAGTGCTTTGTGAAATGCAGTGTTTTCTCTTAATGCCACTGGTGATAGGAAGTAGTTCTCTTCAGTTCAAAATCCTGTGCCCTTATTTGCTGCTTGCTAACGTAAGCAATAATCCCTCTCTAATGGTATCTGCGTGTTCTGTATCTCGTACTTTGATCGTCTATCTGGTGACAATGTAAAGATATTAGGCTAATATAAAAATATCTAATTGTATTTATTAACTGTTGATACTGAGATTCAGTCTGTGACCTGTGTTTTGTATTTTTATCGTGTATCTTAGTGGTGGTGAAATTTGTATAACGAATCTTTCCAATAAAGAGCTGAAGTATCCCTTTTCCGCGTTAACACAACCCGCATCAGTTTCAGTTGACGTGTTTGCAGTACTAGGAGGTAGGTAGTGAAAACATTTATTTTATTTTTCTTTTTAATTTTATTTTTAATAATTGTGTTGGTTTTGAGAAATGGGCTCCAGGCAGTTCGTCTGAAGCTGCTCAAAACTTGCTCGTAAGCTCTTCACTGTGAGTACTGATGGGATTCACTCGATCCCCACGCTGGTAGTTTCCTGTGTACTTTTTAAACGTGCAACTCGTTGCAGAGAGCAGTATAGCACCAGACCAGGGAGCTGTTAACCCATTTCGATTTGCACTACAGGTGGGTGGAAACACATGTATATAACTTTTCTTTACCTAGAAGTGCCATCAATTGTCCTTGCAAGTTAACACCATTCGGTATTTGATTTAGATCGCATCGTAACACAGAAGGACAATGTCAAAGCAGACTTTAACTTACGCCACATTTATAGTGGTACCTCCTCGTAGAAACTCCACTCTGTTTTTGGAACACTGTGTGTCAGTGAGAAACGCGTTGTCCTATGGGCAGATGAGGCATAACCAGTTCAGTGTTATAGACACGGCTGCTGTAGTTCAGGTCCACTATCTCCTCACTAAATCCTCCCCACCCTGGCAACGTTCTGCAGGAAAACAAAGGAGAAAGATTGGTCTAAATTAGGGGCCGTTTTAGCACAACTCAGTCACTCTGGCACTAGTCACATAAACAAAGCCATCGAAGGGGATACTGCAGCTTTGTTCATGCCTGTAATTTAGGGCAATCTTTCTTTAATTCATATCCTCTTTGCAACAGGAACAAAACTTACTACCCTTGTATCATGTGCAATAAGTAATAATGAAGCATTAAGACGACCTCCGACTTAAGTGTTCGTATCCTTTTCCAGTTCTCGCTCGTCAGGCGATTGCACTGTACTTTGCCAGCATTAAAGCTAAAGAAAATATAAACCCCACCTACTAGGGTCTAGTACAACTGTTGTATGTCACAACTGCATCGTTAGGTTTTTTTTCTCTCCTTCACGCTGGAAGACATCTTGGGCCAAGAGCAGGGGAAGCTGGCTGAGGTCACCCCGAGCACTCCCGCTCCTGCACTGGTACGTGTGTAGAGAGCCAGGCGTGGGGGTGGTTGCTGCACTGGGTGCTCCTATTGACCTTTCTGTATTACCTTGTTCATCAAACTAACGTGTTCTGTATGAAGTGAATAAATTCAAGCTAACCCTTTAACAGTGTTGGGACTTTCCCTTGGAATTCTTGTTTTACAGTTCACATATGAGTTTAGTTATACCCATGTATTAGTCATCCATATTTTATTTATGAAAGCTGTTTATACAGGGAAAAACTGTTTAAGTTTTACCAATATCTTAATAAAACCATAATTTAAACCACACTTCAGACAGTCTGTTTGTTTTAGAGCTAACAGGGATAGCAACCAGCATCTGAAGTAAGTGTCTTTACTGTGGTGGAAGCAGATCTCCTTTGGGCAGTGTGTAACAGAACGACACCGCTCAGCCCTGGCTGACGCAGCGCCTGTGCAGTTACCCAGGGCCCAGCACAATCCTGGGCTGATCTGTTTTACAGCCAGAAGGGGAGGTGTAAGATAATTAGATAAAATAAGTCTTCCAAGCTTCTTTCCCCACCTTTTTAAAAACCAGCTGTGGACAAATCAGTTCTCCATAAGGCAAGCAAAGCATGAGGCTACCGGCTCCTTTGTCTCCCCCAAGGCTGGACACTAACTCCAGAACAGATCCTGTGGCTAATCAAGATAATTTTCCTTCAGCTTGAGCCTCTTATTAAGAGCAAAGCATCTGTGAGTGTTGAAGAGGCAGAGCTCCCTGATTACTGCTAATTGAGCTGTGTATCATAATCAACACGCAGCCCTGTACAACAGTAAACACAACACAGCACCAGTGTGCAGCTTCTCCCAGGCCACCAGAGCTGCCCCTCCTGGCTGGAGTTGAGAAAGGAGAAAAAAAAACAAGTTTGGGTAAAAACGGTGGATCCTCACTTGCCATTTGAATACAGGAGCTTTAAGCAGTGGGTCCAGTTCTACAAACAGCTTTAAAAAAATCCCAGCTGGATTTAAGTGCTTTGCAGTGAATAATGCAGGAGGAAAGTGGCAGGTGGATGGCGAGAAAGTTCTCTAAGCAGTCAGGCATTACAGCACAGTGCTAAAGAAAAAAGCCTTCTACCTTTTAGACAAACATCTGAAAACTTCACACCGGATTTGAACATTCATTTTATTAACAAAGTGCAAACAGTTTTAAACTACGAGTTGTACAGCACTTACACTGTGGAACAGTCACAGAGAAACGAACGTCAGTACAGGCGCTGAGACAAGGACAGCTACCACTTACAGTTACTCATGCTCCGTCACTAACCAGGCATTCAACTTCTGTCAGAGCATCACAAGTAGTTTAGCAGCTCAAAATGCAACGCGCAGTGGCAGAGAGTTTGGCAAAGTGTTCAGTTGGTCCACATCATGGAGAGAGGAAAAATGACTTCCGTGCCAGCTGTTTCACCCCCGTGCTCGCTCCGTCGTCCCCGCAGCATTCAGCAGCCACACAACCAGTTCACACCATTTAAAACAAGGACATTCACAGGGTGGTGGTTATTCCAGTGACACAATAGGACAACACCCTGGAACCAGGGCTCCAGCACTTTTTGGACATTTTTTCAGAGCATCTGAAGCTGGCAGAGCCAGCAGGAATGCAACCTTTTGTGTAAGGCGTTCAAAGGTCATTGTGCCCCAGGAACATGTTTAAGACAACTGTAGAATGACGTGAGGGTGTCTGACAGAATGGAGAGCACACACAGCCAGGAACAGCAGCCTCGGGCTAAGCTCCAGTGAATACACCACCTCTTCCCCGGGACACAAGCCAGCAGGTCTTCAGGCCCCCAGCCCATTCTCTACCTGCTCCAAAGAAAAGCAACTTTCATTGCAACTCCCACCCTGGGACAGCTTTAAGGCTTCAAGCAAACACAATCTTAGGAGCCAAAAGTTTACATCAGGTACTTCAATTGGTTTTCTACTGATGATGACATCAACATGCAAAACTCAGCCAGTCCTCCCTTGGCACCATGTAATTTCTAAAGACTGCCTTAAAACCACAGCAGAACACAGCACATCGGACTACAAACACCTGCCTGTCTACTCACAGGAAGAAGGATGTTGTCCCCAATCTCTGCAACTCAAGGGAAAGGTGCATCCCCAGGGCTGCAGCCACCTCACAGGCTGACTAAGGCCAACAGTTACAATTACCTGGTGCTGTCTTCTCCAGTGGCAAAGCTGAGATCATCAGAACCAACTTGATCACCCTCCGGGAACATCGAGCACCGCTCTGAGGCTGAAGGCAAACAAAATCCCAGTAACCTTTACCAGATGAGCAGTCAGAACACGGGATGTTAACATCCCATCAACTGCAAGGCCTGTTACGTTGCACCTCATCCCCAATATACTGCTACATGATGTGCTTGACCCCCAGTTAAATTTAAAACCCTGGGGCAGTCTTAAGATACCTCTAAGTCAAGCACAGACACGAGCGATGTTTAGATTGCTCTGACGGGCTGGCGGGTTTTGGTGCCTGCTGCCCATGCACAGCAAAGCTGCAAACTCCAGTTCCCAAGCTGAGCTGTTAGGCCATGCTGCTAGTGTTGCGTGGGACGCCTGTTCAGGCGGAAAGTCAACTTCACTGAGTGTCAGCTGTCACCTCACAGCTTTTAATTCGATCAGAACGTCAAAGCTTTTCAAAGAAATACGAGTTTTTGAAACTACGCTGAAGTGCTCAAAGCACATTCCTGTCAGTTAAAATGCAAATCCCTGTCTGTGGCAGCAGTTACCTCCCTGAAATCAGCCACTTACGGTGCAGATCCTGCTACACAGGGAGTTCCAGTTCAGAAGAACAAGAGCTGTGGGTTTTCCAACACTTCCCTGTGAGACTCACCTGAACTGACTTCTCAAGGCTAGACAGAGTTCCCCTCTCCTATTCTGATCTGGTTTCAATGAGGATCCCAAGGGAGGAGTTCCAGATCTTACTGGCACTTCCTTGAGCTTTAATGCCCAGGGCACCACCAGCGATCTCTGCTTTTGCAGTGTTCTGCTCACAGGAGCAGCGGGGCAGATGTGCAGAGCATTTGGGAAGGTGGGTTCACGCGGTCGCTCCTACCTTCGCTGGAGGACTGGACAGAGAAGGCGTTGTTAAACCCCTCCGAAGCAGAGGCAGCATCCTCCTGCTCTTCATTTTCTGTGTCACATTCAATGTCGCTGTCACTGCTCATTCCTGGTAGGAGATGAAGGACATGCTTCTGACCTACCCCAGCTGCAAAAAATAAAAAAACAACCAACCCAAAAAACCAAAAGCCACAAGGGAAAAAAATATGGCATTAAGATCTATGTAGCTGAAGCACTCAACTCTGTCACATCTAAGAGTTACCAGTACCGGAGCTGGCAGGAGAACAAGAGAGAAGGAGCATGTTCAGAGCTAAATGTAGTTACCAAAGCACTACAGAACGTGGCAGAACAGTGGTACTGGCTTTGAAAACAGCCTGATTTCACAGTGCGGCTTAAGTCAAGAGGAGTAGTTCCAGCATGTCACCAGCTGAGCGCAGACTCAGGTGTCCACAGCCCCTTCCTGTCAGAGCTGCACTCCCCTGCCCCCTGCTCAGGCTCCCTCTACAGTTAGGACAGCAAATAAAGATCACTTATTTTAACAGTCAGGAGGCAGCAGGACCTGTGGACGTAGGAGGTACCTACCAGACCCTTCGAGCAGCAATACACTAATTCAAGTCCTACACAAAACTCACGCTTTTCCTACAAAAACAAGAACCATAGCTGTCGATAACCAAGGTGGCTTCTTTTGTCTTGCCAGATCCTGTGTGTGCATTGACAACACTCGGAATTCTCCCTTTTGTACAGTCTTGCAGGTGCCAAAAGGAATTTGCTGTTCTTTTACCTCTTAAGAGCTGACACTCATTGCTAAGAAAAAGTTAACAGAGGCGCCAACTCCGCTGTAGCTTTTCCTCTGAAAGGAGAAGAAAAACCAACCCAACCCAGTAATATTTGTTTCCTGGGGTTTTTAACAATGAAGTATTTCAGTTTTTAAAACACTTTCGTATTAGGCTCTCTGCTATAGCAGGAGAGCTGCGGGAGCACATCACGATCACGCTGCAGTGACTAAGAGCAGAAATTCAGTTTTGTCACTGAGAGACCTTCTGTAAATGCCAACTCCTACACAATATTGCACACTGCAGATAGAGATGGATGCTGGCACCTTAATATAGGCTTTGCGCTACAATTCAGTCATTGAAATTCAAATTAGTGCAGGGGTGGAAGGCAGGAGAGTTTTAGCAAGATAAGAAAAACTCTTCTACGTGGACTTCCTAAAAAAAAAAAAAAAAAAAAAAAAAAAAAAAAAAACAAGGCAATAAAACTTTTTTCCAGAATGGAAAGGATGCAGGAAGGGGGGGGGAAAAGTTTCCTCCAAATCTCTAAGGAAACTGGCTTACGTACAACACCCAACACGAATGAAGTGCTGGAGAGATTCTAGCGTGGATATGGAGCTAGCTACCCATGTGGTCTGTCCCTGAAGGCAGGAGACTTAAAAGCCAAGGTCACTGGCTACTACTTTAATTAGATAAGAAATTATTTTCAAGGCCATGCAGCTGAACACCAAAGACCTGGGTACACATCAAGAGGTACAAAAAGCAACCAGTAATCCAGAGAAACAGATGGCACCATGTAACATTATCTTCCTGCTGCACCGTAACGTCACTACTGCTCCACAGACAGCAGAGACACACAGATGTTCTCTCCTTCAGATTTACACTGCAGCTGCCAAAAGTTACAGCAAAGTTCAACAGCCACAAAAACAGGTTTTGGGCTTTGGTGGTTTGTGGGTTTTTCTTCTCTTTCTTTCCCCTTCAAGCTATTTCCATTGCAGAAATGGATCGCCATAGACTGGAGTGTTGTCACACTGCACTTGCCCTTTACAGCATCCAACTTACCTTCCTCTGGCCCTGCAGAAGCTCCTTCAGAAAGCATACCCTGCAGTTCACCAGTTTCAGAGCTGTTTTCCAGACCACCCGCCTGTGCTCCTTCTGTCCGACATCCTTTAGAATTTGATCTTAGTAAGAATTTAGAAGAAATACAAAAACCCATGTTAGAAATTCAGCTTTAATCCAGCTATGGAAACATGCCCTTTTAGTTTTGCATCTAGTTTTACTCGTTTAAATCTCCTGCACCACTTAAAGTTTCAGCTTTGATTGAGAAATATTTAAAATCTGAAAAAGTTTATGATGAGTATTTTCCAAAAATAATGACTCTTGCTATTTAGAAAAAAACCCAAAACTCAGTACTCCGCTGCACTTAGCACAATTAGCCAACAGGGAGTTGTTATCAAATGGCTGAAAAGTAGAATCACAACAAAAAATATTGTCTTAAAGAGGAAATCAAAAGTGCTAACTTTCACCAAGAGGATATTGTGCAAGGAACAGTGGGAAAAGAAACTGGACCTGCCTTTCAAACCAAACTTTCAGACTGCGTTCACAGCTGATCAAACTAAAAGAAAAAATAAAGACGACAACTTATAACCTTGTTATAAAACCAAAAACTGATATCCAGAGGGAAGAGCAGCAACCAAGTAAACTTCAAAGTAATTTCTCTTCCATGCTGTAAGCACCTGGTTTTAGCAGATTGGTATTTTTTCCTTTCTAGATCAAGGAAAGGTGGGGGAGGAGATAAGAAGAGGAAAAAAGAATAAAACCCTTACCCTAGAGCACCAACTTTTCTAGTCTTCTCTACAGCAGCTAAGCCATTTAAGCCAGAAACTCCCACATCGGAATCTGACCCTTCACAAGGTCTCTCCTCTGGCTTAGGCAGAGCCTCAGCAGCACTGCTGTTAGCCAGGGGCCTGGCAGAGTGATGCCGACTGCTCAGCTTTGAGCCCCCTATGCCACCTGAGAAAAAGAGGGAGAGAAGCTCTAAGCACATCCAGCCTTATTTCAAAAGACTCAGCATCCAGCTGTTTCACTCATACGTAACACACACATTTCTGTTCCAGGAAGCCAACGTGCAGCACCGTTTCGCAGCAGATCAGCTATCACAGGCACGACAGCTACGTTTGAGAAAGGATCCCGTCAAGCTACAGGCAAACTTCAGCTGCCAAGTAAAAGACTTTCTGAAAAGCTCTTTACAAGAGATGCCAAGATACATCCCATCACAGAAGTAAAGGTGTCCCTGTTTACCTTCGGCAGGCTGGCTGTCTCCCTTTAAACGCAGGCTGCTCTCCCCGCAGTCCATGGCCCTTCGTAAGGACAGGCTGCCGGCTGCTCCGGAGCGAATCGGTTTGGGTGAATTACTTTTCTTACTTGCAGCTGCAAAACCATTTTAAGATGTGAGAAGTATTCAATGAAAATACTGCAGTATTCTGTCTTAGGCTTTCTTTACGTGGTTAAGCTCCATATTAGTCTCATTGCTCACTGACTCCCAATCCTGCACAAAATTCCTTCCACACCCTTCCTGCCAAAGCTGTGGGCTGGAGGGAAGCTCAGCGACCTACGGATGGGGCCCAGGCTCCACAAGTAACATTGCCTGAAAGTAAGGCACCCTTCAGGAAGCCATCATCCAGACTGCTTCAGCCATCATGAAAGTGTAAAGGATAAGGATGGCCAAAACTATCAAAGGCCAGTGTAACAAAGGACCTTGAAGGCAGGAGGGAAGAGCAGGTTATGGGACTCGTACTGTTTACCACCCTTTCTGGTGCTTTTACTGAGAAGGGATGAAATCAGTAGCAGTAGAATTTACTTACTCAAAGGCAGTGCAGCTTTTACATTTCTCGATTCTTACGAACTCGAGTATGAGTAACTACAAAAGGTCTATTTCCAGAAGCCTGGCTATATAAACCACCTATACAACTGACATCTGTGGCATTTAAATCCCCCGTTTTCCATGCACTTACAGTTTCTTATGTAACAGCTGGTCACTGAAGACTTTGTCAGTAGTTCCATTCCTATTTCCTGCAGCTTGCTGCAGCTTTCCGTTCCACAGGCAGCTAAAGCACCTTGATCGATGGAGAAGAAGCTGGGCTGCCCATCACAGGAGCCGGCAGCGCCGCTTCGCACTTCCGAGAGCTGGTTTTTCACATCAGACATTTTGCTTCGAACTTCAGCCATCTGAGTTTTAAGTCTTTTCAGCATCTTCAAGTCAGGTGGCACGCGCCACATCGCCTGGTGTCTCCGCTGGTCTCGATCTTTCAGGGAATAGGACGATGCTTCACCAATGGAAAAGTTAAAGAGCACAAAAGGTAAGTAAGACTGTTCTCAGATAAAAGCAGACATTTATTTTTAACTGCTGTAAGAATTCTACCTTTGCCCTGCTATAAAAACAAGGGTCAGAGCACCACTCTTTTGGAGGGTTACAGCACCACAAGGTTGAGGCTGCGAACACAGCAGAGCTGCAGGGACAGCAGATTGTCAGTCCCTGCCTGCTGTGGACACAGGCCCCAAACCTGCTCACTGGAACAAGCAAGGCTCCCAGTACTGCTGCATGAATTCTGAGCTACTGCCCCAGACACACTGGAGTTCACAAGCCTGGCTGCCCGTTTACACCAGATTTGTTATATGTGTTTATAAAATTGGAGTGTGGGTATAAGATTCTCATACCACCAACACACCTTGTTAACGTATAGAACTCAGAAGGCTGAAACCAGGGAAGGAATTCCCTTAAGTACCTAAGCACCAGATCAGGTCAAGGAGCTAATACCCGAGTAAGCCTACATGCTGCTCAGCCAGAATTAGATCAACTTTGATGACTATTTGAAGTGTTTTGAATTCTCTTAAGTGTTTCACTGCAAATTTAGCTGTTTGAAATCATAAAGCCAAGGGGCTCTTGGAAACCTTCACCTTAGGAGGTGAAGTCTGGCAAACTCCAAATGTAACAGCACCTCCCTCTGAGCTGACTGACTTGAATAAGCTCTGGGAACAGTCAAACCTTAAGGGAACCCCAGCAGAACAGGTAATCTCAGTGGTGCAGCCAGTAGCTAAAGATGACCAGGAAGCCATTGAACACAACAGGAGAGCTTAATCTTGCTCGAGTAGTGGAGCACAAAGTGCAATGCCCTCTCTTAAAGGCCTTTTGTCTGGGCTTTTTTCCAGGCAAAACAGAGCTGAGGCTTACAGTCATGTGCTGTTCCCCTTCGTGTACTTATGGAAGGGACTTCCATTTTTGGCAATAGGGATTACATTCAGCTAAAAATTCATCTGACTGCTTACGTGGCTACATTAAAAAAGCTAATCACAAAGGAACAACCAGTCTGAGCTAGCTTTTCGATTCAGTAACACCAATGTCATTGTTGCAGCAAAAGCAAGCACTTATTCGTAGCCAATGGACCATTATTTCTCTTCTGTTCTATTAAGTCACCAAATGGTTATTTCAGAATAACCCCAAATAAGATGTTGCAGCAGTGGACCAGCTAGCTCCAAATAAGCGTTAATCACGATAACTATGTTATTGAGGTTTGATTTAATTTTAATTCTTCACTAACAAAAGAAGAGAAATGAGCAACCTTCAGCAATAGCCATCGGTGCCAGAACCACCGAACTATCTTGCTTTTGCTGCACATGAGTTAATTTCAGTTTTTGGCTGAAAGGTCCTAACTAAACCACAAGTACTCTTCGAAGTCTTCAATTATTTAAATACCATTGCTATTTTGGGCTCCTGACATTTGGATCCATTCTTCTTCCACAAGCCCCCTCCATGTCTTTTCCAGCCTTACTACTACACACACGGTTCTAGTTCTGTTTTAAATGTCTTTTTCATACAAAAGTAACTTCCAGGGTTTATTTTCTGATTAGTATACTGTGCTCCTGCTACTCTGAGCCACTAAGGCTACAAGCTGTGTGAAGCGAGAGGTGTAGCTGCTTGCTCAGCAGATAGCTGTTCTGTGGTGTTCTGTTTTTCAGTGCTAATCCCTTCTAGAAAGGGCCTTTCATTCATCTCCAACAGTTGTAGTCAAAGAAACTGCATGAACTGTAGCTCTACAATGCTGCCAGTTCAGTGGCATCACCCAAGAGGAGATGAGAAGACCCTCCTTGATACCCACTTCTGGTTTTAGTTTAGTCATCTGGTGTTCTCAATCACACGCTGACCGTTAAGAGAAAGCTGGGTTAGAGCAGGCAGGGAGATGCAGCACACTGATGAGCACAGAGGAGGACATGGAAGCTGAGCCATCAGTGAAAAGAACAGCCTGTCCTCCTTCCCCCCCCTCCCCATCTCAAATCCACTTCTAACCCTGGGACTGCATTCTAATAGATGTTTCCAGGTTGGAATTAAATCATCTAACGTGGGATGTAGTGTTACCTCTGCTCTGCAGAAGAGAGGCAGGTGGACGTGGCTGAAGGCCCCAAAGGTTTTCCATACCATTTCTGTCTTTAAGATCCAACAAGTGGATTAAAATTAAGGGATCTATATCGAGTAAACTGCTACTGGCTGTTGAGCCCAGGGCACTGCCTCCCCGCCTCGAGGGTCTTCCACTTGCACTGGTGTAGCCATGGCTTGTACCTAGGGAAGGGTTACAGAGAGAGCGTGTGTGTACATGGCACAGGTGATGCACTAGGCCCTGTAAAAACAAAACCACAAAATTCTACAGACAGATTAGGAATGAAAACATTCCAAGAAACTTAGACATCAGTATTATTTCATACGAATCTAGAAGCATATTTGATTGCTTTCAACTAAAAGTTTAAGCCAAAAAGTACCAGAAGGGAAAAAAAAAAACCAAACCAAAAACCATTAAAAAGGGATTTCACTCCCTGTCTTTTATGTAAATCTCTTCATAAATAGTTTGGTAAACAGATTAATACAAAAAGCATTTATTCTGAAGACATGCACATAAATTTTCTGGGTTCCCTCTGCCAGCTGGATTAAGGGTGGGATCTTCAGCTAAGATCTGCTGTGTTGTGATGTTCCCATTAGATAGAGGCCAAGGCACTCAAACAGATGAATACAGGCTTCAGAGAAAACAGTTAAATCTCAGATCCAAGTTGTACTGTTTAGTAGAACTCCCTTCCAAGAGAGACAGGTGATACTACTGACATTGAGACTGGAAAACAGTGCAAGCAGGTAAATGCAGGAAGCTCGAGTGAAGAGATTGTGTCAGCTTTTACAAATGCTGTTAAAAATGACAACCTAAAAGCTCCTAAATAAATGCTGTGCTCCTACTCCAAAGGCTGTCCTTCCAGAAGGAAGCAGACGTGTCCCTCAACTGCCCAGCTCACCAGGAAGTTTAAGTAGTTTTGAAACAGCAGCTAAAAGCAGGACAGATAAGGAATTCTGTCTTTCAGTCAATTCCACTTCTGGTATCTTTGCCATAAATAAATACACTTATACTCAATATACATCTATTTCATTCAGCATCTTATTAACCTGTGGCTAATTTGGGCTATAATCATCTCCAGGCAGCACGAGATCTTATGAACGCTTTTCCATTGCTGTATTTCAAATGTGTTCCTGCTTGACTCGGTAAGGATTCTTTATGTTATTCCCTCCACGTACTTCAAGTTTCACAGTGCACTAAAAATCTAAGTGAGTGCGTCACACATTCAGACGTCACTCCCCCATCAGTAAAAACTGCTTGTCAGTCTGCCTTCAGTCAGAGTGGACGGGGTTCAGAGAGGCAGAAAAGCCTCCCTCCCAACTTACGTATCATTTCTAAACAAGCACATTCAGAAGATTCCTCTCCTCCCCCCCCCTTTTTTTTTTTTTACATGGAGCCAATGAAACGTTTCTACTACACTGCAATAATCAGTACAAACCACATCATGCAGCATTTCCAAAAATAGAAATGCCTGCAGAACACGCAGCTTGGGGTTGCTTCCAAGACCAGCGGAAGGAATCCAGCAGCGCTTCGCATATATGGGAATTCTGAAGGCTGCTTTTCATACCTGATGCTCCAGGAGTAGCAGCAGCTGCTGCATCCTCCATGAGATCTCCTTCTTCCAACTCCATGTTACTGCTGTATTCCACATCATTTTCTCCAGACCTTAGGAAAGGATTGGGGTGGAAAAAGGAGAATATGGATATCAGCTTTTTTCAGCTCTTGTTAAACGTTACGGCACATACCTCGAAAACAGCACCAAGCACTGTGGATAGCATTTTCTGCATTCCAAGCTACACAAACTTAAACCACAGTGTGGTAATTAAACGACTAAAATCTGATCCTGTGAACTTCTATATTTGCATGTCTTCCAACACATTCTCATGTGTTAATGAATATTCTAGGATTTCACATTGCCTCAGCTAAGAGCCTTAAATTCTCTAGTTTTAGAGACTGTCCTTATTATCACTCTCCCACTACTACACCACCTCCTAATACCAAACATTTCCTTTGCGCAGAAACAGATTTCTTAATAGTGTTTTGGGAAAGAACCTTCGCAGACTATCACTTGTCAAAGACAGAATATAACACTAAAATGAAGAGAGCAGAAAAATCATAACTAGCTGACCAAAAACTCAATGTTTAGCATTAACTACATCAGTCTGTGTAATTTCCAGTACAGGAAACACAACTCACATTGCACTGGAATCCACCCCCCCACACACCACAACTGTGGTACAGCACACGAATCAGCTCCCACTGGAATTAGGATGATTACCCGGGGAGATAAGGTGATGATCTGAAAGGCTTTTTACGTTACTTACATAGTTTCTTCATCAATATCATTTTCTTCAGTGTTACTAGTTGCTGTTGAACTAGCTGAAGAGCTGCTACCATCAAGGTGGTTCACCTCATCTTCTCCAGCAAGATCTATATCCAAGTCACCATCAGAGAGCTCATGCTACAGGACAAACAGCAACTCTTTATAAAAAGAGGTATTTCAGTTGCACTTCAAAGCATTCAACAAAAGCTATCTATGAAGAGAAACTCTCTCCCCAGAGTGTCACACTATCACACAGGAGTTAGGAGGGTCTCAAAGCACAATAAAGGCTGGTATCAAACAGAGAAGTTGCATTTTACAGCTGCAACTTGGAAACTTTTTTGGTGGGATCTATTGGCACCGTTCTGGAACACCTCTCTAGTGTCGTCATCTGCTACTAGCTCTTGACCGTGTTATCTCCCGTTTCCATACAGGGAATAATAAACCTGATTTACAATTCAGAAATTCACCTGTGTTTCTACTACTAGCCTATCATATCTAAAAAAAAACACTATCAAAAAGCTATACATGAACAAAAAGGCAGGGGAGAAAAGGAAAAAAAAAAAAAAAAAAAGGAAAAAAGAGAACTCCTACGTTAAAGTCTTCATGCTGGATCTTCTCTTCCTCCTCCTCCTTGTTATCTCGCACTAATCCCGGAGCAGCAACATTCTCAAGTAGCACTTCAGTGCTTTGTCCAGATTTCTTTGATCTTGTTTCTGGACCATCATCATTCTGGGGACTAAGATGAGTGTCTGGAGGTGAAATGCCCCGTGATTTCTGAGTCCGGGAAAGTTCAATCGCAAGTCTCTTAAATATTAGAAGGATACATAAAAGTATACACAGAGGATGACAATGGAGCATCACCATCAAATCAAGTAAGTTTGCTGACTTGCAGATATGGTATTTTAAGAACACCAATATCAAACTGCCACTAGCAGCCCAAAGAACTAGAACTGTCAAACATGCACATCGTAACCTTAACTAGGTAACTACTGGTCTGGAAAACGTGGTGTTACATTAATGTACATCCCACTTACTTCTTTAAGGTTATTTATTTGCTGGATATAACTTGTCTGAGCTGCTTCCAATTGAGCAATGTACCAGTGCTGGTCTCGGCACTTTTGGAAGAAGGTCGGTGAGCGCACTTGGAACCTTCAAAGGAACATGGGAGAAGTTTGGTTTGGTTTGTTTTTCTTCATTTGGTTTTTTTTTTTGGTTTTGTTCCCTACCCAAATCTGAAAAGCCCTGTATAAGATCATCATATAACCTGAAATCTAGGGATGAAATAAACTTAACAGACAACATGCACTTCTATACTCAGTATCCTGACTGCACTGAACAGCAACAGTTGGTATCTTGTAGGAGAGGCAGTTCTATGAGAGGTGGTTCCTGTCACAAACCGACACTAACAAAATCAGCACGCTGTGAAGCATTTAACGGGAGCAAGAGCAGGACTGCACAGAGAGGATCTGAAGTAGAGGGATAAAGCTTCTCCGTTCTGCTGTTACGAGTTCTGTTACAGACATCTTTATTCCCAAAGCTCTTGTGTGCTCACTACAACTGTTTCTGGAGGGGGAGAAAATACCCTTTTCCTTTAATTCACCTAGCTACAGGTCTCTAACCCAGGCTGATTAGCATCAAGCGTAGCTCCTGCTCAAAGAAAGAGATATACTTCAAGTTTCCACAACTCCCTTCAACACATTTTCTTCTTTAAAGCTTATGACAGTAAAATCCATTTGTGACAAAACATGTCAGAATTATTTTAAATTCAACTACTTAATTATTTCCTATTTCAGTGGTTGGTGTGATACTCTGTGAAATGATAGCAGAGAAGAGCTGCACTAAGCTGTCTTCCTTACCTCAGGATGACAGTGTCATTCTGCCTGTTTAAATAGCCCTCGTTGGCTAGCAGGTCTAAACGGAAGAACCTGTTGTAACCCCAGCATTCTCCAACTTCAAAATCGGAGGCAAACTCTCGAATTATGTTTTTGGTGGGATCGTTGGTGGACTGGTGAACCATTTCGACACGGTACTCATACCTACAGAGGGGAAGTAGAAGGTATTAATACCAACACAGAGAGGTCATAACTGCTGAGTGGGTCAGGGTTCAACAGCCACGCGCTTCCCGGGGTGTCTGCATGTCCAGCAGAAGAGGTGATTCAGCCTCTAAATTTTACTGAACACTTACATAAAGAGCACAAGGGGGAAGAAAGTTGTAATGGGGAGCAGAGTGATAAACTAACTCTAGGACTGAATACTTTGAGACAGATACTCTTAACAGTTGTTGTGCCAGCTTGCTTTTTATCCCAAGAAAGCTACTGAGTAACAGCTTTGAAGTATTATCCTTGGGCACAATTCAAAGCTCAATGGACAATGGAAGTCTTACTCTTCTTTTCAAGAGGGCTCTGCATCAGTCCCTAACACCACAACGGAACTTGAGCTCATTCTTTGCAAACTTCTCCAGGTGCTTTGCCAATAGGGGAGAAAAACAACAACAAAAAACCCCAACCATTAAACAAAACTGGATGTTCTTACTATGGGTTTGCTTACTTGGATGTCTCTGGCAATCCAGCAGACAGCTCCAGGAACACAGACAGGTAGTAGCCCCGTACTACTCCATTTCCATCCTTCAAATAAATAAAATTGAGAGATAAATTGATTAAAAAAAAATAAATAAATAAAGCAAAACCCAGAAAAACAAAATGCCTTGGTATACCCTTGAAGTTTAGAAAACAGCTTCAAGCAACACAGAATTTGCAGCAGTGGTCTACTTTGTATGCTACAGTTTTGGTTTTTAGTTTTCTGTGAACCTGGAACTCTTGCTGTACCTTGGAACAACATGGATTGTACATAGGGAAGCACATGTGCATTCTGGTATTGAGATCTCAGATATGAATCTCAAAACAGAGCTTTAAGTACTCTATTAACACTTTAGGGGTTCAATTAAGTGGAAGATTAAATAGGCAAACCCTTGTCAATGTACTGGAAAAACATTTATTTGACATACCGAAAACCAGTAGTAAAAAAGCTTGTACAATCTACTCAGCGGTTCACTACAGCCCCATCCTCAATGTGACAACAGCTCAGGTTAAACATTAGTTCTGACATATTTTACATACAGCTGCATTTCAAAGTTACTTCATTTTTGAAAGAGGGATTTTTTTTAGGAAAAACATGCAACGTGAAAAAGTTAGGTCAGTTAACTGAGAAACAATATTAGAATCACCAGAAATCAAGAAAAAAATCTGGCAAAGCCTCCATCACACTCACCTCAGTCAAGGATGAGGAATGGCTCAACTTGAATCCTCTAGGTTGAAGAGACATTTCAACTTACCATTTAAAAAATAAATTTTAATGCCTTCTGACAGCTCACCTTATGTAGGCAACCCTGACTTTACAACACTAGGAAAACTTACTCAGGGGCCCACCTCTGCATTGCAAGAATGCAATTCTGTGCACGTGTGGGCTGAAGAGATGAATCCAGTTCTCTGCAGCTGCCATGTAAACCACTAACAAACAAAACCTGCCCTCCACCAAACAGGTATTTCTCCAAACACAGCTGTCTGTAGTAGCAGCCAGTGCTTCCTGGAGAGCAGTGCCCAGACTAGTGGACTTTAAACAGCTCAGACCTTGTGGGTTAACATTCCTACGCTGACAAAAATCCTGCTTCAGAAATCTGCATATTCAGCCCACTGAAAGGACATCAGTGCAATACAGATGTTTTAACATCATTATTTGAGAACTGGATGCCCGGAAAAGATTCCCCTTCAATACCCTGTCCTCCTCCCAACTTCCCAAGCAAGTATTCTTCATGAACATAAATATGTAAGTTATTCTATGGCTCGGTCTTGCAAGAAACATCTGCAAAGCTTCAGACAAAACAAGTAAAGGTATCCCGTGGCACATCAGACATTTTTTTATTGCTTTTAAATTAACCAGATGAACTTTACTGGGAATGTTCATGCTGGATACGTGGAGGCAGAGCAGGGAAGCTCCAATGGCTGGTGACCAACTCTACAACCTCATTACCTTCTTTTCATGCAGCTTTTTATATACAACACGAGAAGAGAGTAACTGCTGTTTCCTTACAGGAGAAGCACAGGAATACTGCATACGTGTTTCAAATGGGTAACAACTCTAATTCAAAATATAACTCACTGGATAAACTTTTAATCTCCAGCAAAGTCCTGACACTTGAAGAGGTGGACTGTAAACAGGATCTGCTCGCTGCCGCAACGTACTATTGAGAAAGGAGAAAAAAACATTTGCTATTGGGACAAAGCAAAGCCCTCCATGAGACAATAAGCTGCACAGATACTGCACCCTTACACCCTACAGCCATCCTTCCTTCTGCACAGAGCACACAGCAGCGTATGAGGCCCATCCAAAATGTTGTGTCCATACAAATACACATATTCCTTGAAAAATTAGCCAAACTTAAAAAAAAAACAAACCAGAAAAAAAGAAGTAGCTTGCCTTTATACTGGAAAATCTTTTTTAGCTCATAGTTTAGCTCGGGTTAATTGTTCACCTGCTAAACAGATTTTTGATTGAATTCCTCTAGCTTAGTTCATATCCAACAGTTTTCTGTGTTCCAAAGAATACTGCTCACATACAGAAGAAAGAGCAAAAGCTGCCCAATATTCACAGTAATCTAAGATACAGTCTTACCTGAAGTTTTCCAAAACAAATGTAGTTGAGTCATAGGCTGGAACCAATTCACTGGGGAGAGGGAGAAAAATTAAGCATATTTGAGTTGAATGACATGACACTAAAGAGCTCAACTTTTGGAATCTCCAGAAGCATTTCAGATGACTTAGGTCACCAGGGCCACTGATATTCACTAGGACTACACTGGGTTATTTCAGTAATCCTGAAAATTCCATATATAAGCCTTCTTCCCAGCACCTCTCCATGTGACATCACACAATAAACTGAGTATTTTATGTTATGAAGGGAAGAGCAACCAGAAGTATTTAAGATTTGCCCTTTTACCTGTAACAGCTAATAATCTCTTAATAGGGTGAATTTTTAATTTAAGACTCCTTGGTAGTTCTAGAAAGGATGGAATTGTGGCACAGCTGAGAGAAAACTTATATGGCTTGTGTTTCAGTGCAGCAGATACCTCACTGCCACTGAAAAACTGAACATTCAGATTTCAACTCTCGTGATAAAGGCATTTAATTATTCTTTTCAGAAAACATGTCAGGCAAATAGTTTTGAGATTATGTTTAAAAGCAAGCCAAAGCAATTTTTGACAGAGAACACAAAATTATTTGAGGAATTCTTTTCAGACTTCTCCCATTTTCTAATTTTTGGAGGCACTTTTCAGGCAGCCAGCCTGCTCAACAGACCTCAGAACCCAGCACTAGCAGCACTCTATGAAGAATTGTGCTATGAGGTGATTTTGGCTATATATTCTGAATTAAGGTGACCTGCAGAGGCATCTCATGAGAGCTTTGCAATTATGTACTGAATGACCCAATAAGAAAAAAAGGACAAATCAGTAAACTAAGTGTAAAAGAAAAAAAATTGTCTGCTGGAACCCTCTGTCCTGACTCCCCAGCAGGGAGTACAGGCATAAAATAAGCCCTGCTGGCACAGAAAACCTTATTTGCAGCATAGGTCACTAGGAGGAGTAAGGTAAGCAATTTATCATTTGCAGTGAGTAGATCTGGACCCAAATCAGAGATGCCAAGTTTAACATAGAAATGGACCAAGTCATGTTAGCCACAGATTGACACTGCTCATACATCTGAAATGTAAGACTCCCCTTCACTAGAGGTGGGTATCAGGCAAGCTCTCCAGCAACACCCACTCTTCAAAGCCACCTGATAAAATACAGAGGTGCTCTCCTGTCCCAGTTTTACAAAAGGCTGACACATGTAAGAATATATCTGCCTCCCAGACTCACCGCAACACCCTCCTCCATACAGTGGTACAGGAAAGCAGGAAAGGGATACACTCCTCTTAGTTACTGTAAACATTTTTTAAGAAGCAAAACCAACCCTTATAAGGTGGCTTTCAAGTTCAAACTGCAAGAGAAGGAAATGCCATGCTTACCTTGTGAAGTCTGGGGGGACAGGAGTAGTGACAAACGAGGCCATTGGCTTCCGATGAACCTGCTGGAACATCATCAGGATCTCTGAACTTTTGGATATCAGCTCACTCTTACTGCACGATCGTAACTGTGGGGGGGGAAATAAAACACAAAACCAAAACAGAAAACACCAATTTGTTATTATTTTAATGCTGGGTTTTTTGTCTGCAAAAGAGAAGCTGATCTGCAATGCTGCAGAGCCACTGCTATTCAGGATTTGGACAGTTGTCATTTGGGCTGCAATGTAAGTAATTTCTGAGTGATCTATACACAGAGAGCTCTCAACAGGCAGGAAAAACCACGCTGATGCATGGTATGCTGAAGCACTCCTCCTCCTGATGTCATCAGTATTTCAACTAAGACATCACAGCTATGAAATAATTAACTTCAGTGCAAGAAGATAATCTCTGATCAGGTGACACAGCCAGCTTAGCATTCTTACTGAATCTAAAGCAGTGCAGGGAATTAAAAACAAATACAGGACAAGAGACATCACTCACAAAGAAGCTTAGCCCCCATCCCCAATCAAAGATGTCAAACTCTGCTGAAAGACAATTAGTGGATGCAGTAAGGCTTGAAGGAAGAAACCCATTTCCTCAGAGCAAGCAGAAACTGTTCAGGCCAAGTACAAACAAGATCTGCAGAACCTGAATATTTCATTTAGAAAAGCTGAACTGTATAGCTAGAAGCAAGATGAAAAAAGAGATACCATGGCATCTTCTTGGAAAGACAGGTGGACAGGGATAAGAGAACCAGAACCAGTTCAGTTTTCCTCAAAAGCATATAGAGAAAAAGAACATTTTTGTTCATTCTCCATTTATAGCCACGGCTATTCATGGCAGCAGCAGAACTAGCAGAATCTACCCACACCACCTAAATGCTGTTGCTTTAAACCAAACACATAACTGTGTAGTTCTATATGCTACTGCTATTAATCTGTACTAGTTTTTCAAGCAACAGAACGCCTTTCATGATTTCTAGATGACATACTACTTTTTAAGAAGAAATCTTGCAACTTAAGGCCACTTAAATGGAGATACACACAAGAAATATCCATCAATTAATAGTTTAAAAATGAATAAAATAAGAAGAAAGGCCAGTGGAGGAAGGATCTCTAGAACACTACATTTCAGCTCTTTTCATAATCACCTGATGTTCTACTTCCTGAAGCAGGGATTCCAGAAGTTCAGTTTCTTGAGTAAGTGATGTCTTTTGACCTGTTTAAAGAAAAGAAGACATGTTTAAAGAAAAGAAGACATACTCACTGGATTTTCACAACTGAGCTTTTTTTTTTTAAACTGGAAGCTGCCCCAGAACCTACTAAATTTCTAAATATACCAAGGTTGATTGAGAAAGCATTTTAAAAGCAAGCCTACGTTTTTAATTAGAGCTGTAGTGAAGAATTCACTTGAGGTTAAGACAGTAATGAAACATTCTGTGTCCCAGAAATGACAGGTTTGTTGTTCTGGGGTGCTTTTTTGGACCAAAAAAACCCCAAAACTTCAGTGAATTTGCTTTCATCCAGACAAACTCCCTCTTATATCAGCAGACACTTTTCTCTGAAAAGCCACCATTTCTCTTGACTTTGATGTTTAAGTGTTTTCTTCATAACAAAAGAACAACAAAAGAAACATATTTAAATGTGTTTGTGCATGAAGAACCATGACAAGAAAGAACAAGAATCTAAGTCACATTTGTCTGGCTTCTCTCATGGGGATTTACTTTGTCTCCATCATACATTACAGACACAAAGAGTGTTTGGCAGTTGTTCAAAAAAAGGTGTTACATGGACAAAATGCTGCTCTGTGCATGCAAAGCAGCAAGACATTCTACCACAGCTTTAAGACAATCTTTAATCACACGCTAAAATAAATCCTGGGACTGACTTCCATACTTGATATAGGCATAAAATATGCACAAAAGTGCAAACATTTTCAAGTACTGACATAAATTGAAGAGGAACTTGAAACATGACCAACATACATGTATCATGTCGTTTTGTTTTGAATGGAAATGAACTAAGATTATAAAGGAGTCATACTCCTAGGGCAAGAAAGTTTACACATTCTTAATGTATTGCTCCTGCTCCTAAAAGATCAGGCAAACACCTACCCATCAATGTTATAAGCTTATTCTTCAGCTGAGTGTCTAGCCGGGCAATCATCATCTCCACCGCGTTCCTGATTTCCCGAACTCGTTCGTCCTTCGCGCTCCGAACCGCCTCCACGTTCCTCTCCTACAAGGGGGTTCAGGGAAAAACAGGCACAAAAACAAAGCCTTCACACTTCTGCATGTGTCACTCATTCAGATACTTTCAGACCCCAGAAATGGCCATGCCCCTCCTAGAGTCCCCTCCAGCCCTATTTTTCTATGAGGGAAAAAATTAACCCTGGTATTACTGAAGCTTGCATGTTTAGAGTAAGAAACTAGGACTGTGTTTTTGAGGAGCTGTACTACAAGCTGTTCCTGTTGTGAGCTGGGAATATCCTTTGGCTTTTCCTGAATACATCAGCGTGCCCTCTGGTGGGTGACCAAAGGTTAACAGTGAAGCTGAGCAACATTGTCTCATTATATAGACAATTGTCATACGGGGATTCTTTTGTATCAAAACGTGTACATACAACTGCCAGTTTCTCTTCTGTAGCTTGAGCAGCACAGAGAAGTTACCTTATTTGTAATAACGGGATAAAAACAGCGCCTTTCACGCTGGAAGGCGAAGGCAGCAATTCTCTCAATGTTTTACAAGCAGGTACAAGCAGACCACTTGGTGATAGAACAGTCAAATTTTTGCTGAAGTAGAACTAACCTACCACTGCATGGGGCAAACAACTACCTGAGTAATAACATAGACAAAAAAACCACAACCCACTTGCACAAAGAATGTAACAGCAATTCGCAGAACACAAAAACCAACCCTTCCTAGAGTACCAGAAACTGTACTGAATTGTTGGAATTCCCACTGAAACTGCCAAAGCTGAACACGTCGATATTTGGACGTCTAACACATTTACCCCAACGGGGATGAAAAAGGAGGTACACAAACTTCAAATCTCTAAGTGGTGAGCTGCTTTACAGCCAATCCTGAAGGCTCAAATATATTCTCCTGAAGGAAGGAAAATAAGCTCTTCTATAACAAAGCATTTTTATACTTGTTTAGCACAGCAGAGTGCACTTTTGTAAGCATTAATAAAAACACAGCTTTCAAAGAACTATGCAAGTCTAGCTTTTAAAAGGCACACACCAAAAGAAAAATTCCCTGTTACCTAACTCACATCTTCCTCTGCCTGGTAACTACAAAACCAGTATGGACAATATGTTGATCTTTTCACATCATATAAAAAGAGTATAACTAAAATGTAAAAACATCTCTCTCTAGGATAATCTGATTACCTTCAGAGAAGCAACAGGTTCTGAAGTGAGCACATCATGAGAGTATGAAATGTGTAGTTATTTCCATTTCCCACTTTACAGTTACCCTTTGACAATGGCAGGAGCAGCAAAACTTTTTTTCTAAAAACTAAGTTTCCCAAACAGGAAAACTTAACTATCTTGGATCGATTTCTTACCACTTCCTGCACCAAACTGATCAATTCCATGAGTCTCCTCCTAAGCTTTGCCACTTCTTCATTTACTTTTGTGACATGTTGCTCATAGATTTCTGCCAGTGGCTTGAAAGTATGTCCTCCATGCTGTTAAAAGAAAAAGAGGGAGGAGGAGAATAATAGAGCATCTCATTTTAACTTTATTCCACTCCTATTAAATTACTGAAAGGGAGCAGAAGAAAGCCTCCTAGTGTATCACTCATTTTGGAGAAGTTCCAGAGCAGATTGTACGTAGGAAGTCTGTCTTTCACTTCCCTTCAGAAGTCATGGATTTGGCTTTCTTACCATCAAAGCTTCCTGTCAAGAGTTATTTGGAGTCTCAACAGCTCTCCAGAAATAAACTGCTTCATTCACTGTGCAATTCTCTAACAAATTAAATAATGATAGAAGGGTTATTTTGTTATTAAAACACCCTTCCCAAAGGCAGCACAGTGTTATCCATTTCCACTCCGAACAATGACAACAGTCACTCCTGGAAATATGCAATTGGGAGGATAATAAACAGTGTAATGAATTGTGCTACTAATACAGCTTTAAAGATATTCAAGATTACAGGCCAGGACATTTAAATAACATAAGTGTTATTGACATTTCCTGAGAAAGACTTCTTCCTTTGCCCCTAAAATTCTCACCACCATCTAAAGTTTATGCAAGACATCAGTAAGTTTATAACAAGGAAGGTAATTCTGGCCTCCTTTGGGCAAAAATTCAATGTGCTTCTCTAACTATAACCAGAAAGGTATCAGCTTCCACAGCCCACGATCACATCAAATCACCCATACACACACAACTGCAGTATTTTCACAGCAATTCAAGAGCCATTGCAACAGCTTCACAGCACTTCTCTTTCTCCAAACTGCTGTCCAACGCAAGGTGTGCAGTCTCTCCCTGCAGCACGCCAGGTGTGTACAAATGTCCTCTTACCATTCCTCCCCACAGTGCACACTGGTGGCAGATACACTTCTTACAGGTCCAGCAGAAAACACTAAGCTTTTCATGATGGTTTTCACACCTTAAACAAAAAAAAAAATCCACATCAACAGAAAAGAGCTACAAATTTTCTGCGAACTCATTTTACATTTTCACTTGTTTTGCTACCCAATACCGAGAGTAAAGCACAAAATATCAGTGTAGCTTTGCAAGAAGAATACTTATATTCATTATAAACCTCTTGTAAAATAAATGTTGCTCTTGGCATTCTCTCAGGAAGTACTCCAGAGAGATAGAGAGAAAGTGCATTACTAAACTCGGATTTCTACCCAGCAGGTAAAGGATATTATCAGTGAATCAAGCTCAGAATTCTAGGAGTTAATACTTTACATTATTAAAATCCTAATCACATGCTACCTAAAGGAACAACAGAGTAATGGCTCATATGCTTTTTGGATGAGCTGATCTTTGTCACTACTTAAAATTTCAGGAACAGCACTGATGAACAAACTGAGCATAGTCCTACAATACACACCTCGCCCTTCCCCTGCCATCAGGATGCAGGAGCTTGGGGAGGAGGCAGGCACAGAACACATAATTAGTCCCTGTCCATTTTGCAATGCTGCTTCTCACACTTTTCTCCTCCAAATCTCCAGAATATATCTTAAAACACATAGTAACACTAGTAATGGGATAAAACCAGGAGAAAAGCCTGCTGAGAAAGAACAGGCAGTTGCTCTTAGGAATAAAATTTCTCAGAAAAGACAGGAGGCTCCAAAGCCAATGAAGGAGTGAAAAGCAGTAACGTCAGAGATGTAGCGATAGCTGTGCTTTCTGCAGGACTTTATATATTTCCTTTAATCTCAAAATGGGTTTATCAATTTTTGCAAAGGACTAGAAGACATCTTCTCAGAACGGCTTCTCTGCCTTTATGTGCAGAGATACTAAATCAGCACCCACAGTCTTAATGGGAATGCCAAACGAGCAAGCTGTTGAGAGAAGACTCTTTATTTCAGATGTATGGTCACTAAGATGGGCCAAGAACCTTCAGAGGATTATTATCATTCAGGTTTCCCCCTTCTCTCCATTGAACTACACCAAGGCAAACGAGAAATAGTTTTCCAGGCAAAGACACTGAAGAACTTTTCTTGTTCCATTAAGTATGACAGAAACAAACTCCAACTTCTGGTCAGACAGTGAGCACCATTCAGCTTTTGAGTTACCAGTTTGTTCCCTGATTTTAACAGCAAGCTGAAATGAAAAGCCTGCTCATCCAAGGCAAACCACAAACCACTCTATGTGAAGAAGGCTCCGCTTACTTGTCTTTTTCATTTTCTTCGTGCTTTGTGAGATTGCAGAGCTGAAGGGTATCCAGCTGTTGTGTGACCTCTTCTGCCCAGCGGCAGTTGACGAGCTCTCGTAGCTGCAGCGGGGCTCTGCAAGAAGCATCCAAAGAGTCAGAGCAAGATCTCAGCTCTGAGAGCTAAAAGAGAAGCACTGAAGCAATTTCAATTCATCAGTCCTACACTACAGGAAAAGTCACATGCAAAAACGCTGAAGCTGCACTAATTATTTCGGGGGGGGGGGGGGGGGGGGGAAAAAAAAAAAAAAAAGAAAGGTTTGGGGCGACATCTATTATTTGGGGGGCGAGGAGGGCACAGAACCACCTCAGGACACCC
>WTSP01009745.1:0-17697 GCA_025331215.1 Actenoides lindsayi | reverse complement strand
ACGAAACGCAGATAGAGAAGTGGGGGGGGAGGGGACTGGGCGGGTCGGTGAGATACGTAAAAAAAAGGTAATGTTTTAGGTCAATTCATTTATTTGAGGGCTGGAAGGAGACAGGAACCACTTCAGAGCACCCCACAATGACAAACAGAATAGATACACAGGGAATTATGTCCAGATTTCTTGAAAGGCTTCTGGACAACACTGGGCAAATAATTTTGTTTCCCGGTGCTTCTTCAATTTCTCCCATTATTCAGACATCCCCACTGTGGCGATTCAATTATTCCCTTTGTAAAATTTAAATATATTTGCCTCCTTACAAGCATTTTAGAGCTATTGATCAAATACTTTAAAAGCTGAATATTAAAAAAAAAGTTCTGCAGAAATGGTTGTTTAGTTGGTTTTAAATACCTCCCTTCCCTTCCACCAAAAACTGGAAGGCAGCAGATTTTTTTCCCCTATCAGGAGCTAGAACTGGTGGGTACTGGTAGGGCATTGCATAAAACAAAAAACCCAAACAAACCCCAAAACAAACAACACATGGTAGCCACCTCTCAGACAAATCTGCAACACACAAGTGTCACAAATTATAGGTATAAAAAAGGGGCACATTTTGGTCTGAAAAGTTATGTTTCTGACTCCTGGAAGAACACGCAGAGGGAATACCCTCTAGTTATGCTTATTGCAGCAACTATATGCACTGAAACCAGCAGGGTAATAGAGGAGTAACAAAGATCTTGCTTAGCTTGTCATAAAACTAGAACAGATTTTAGAGTAAGTGTTATACTACGGTAACTTTTTATAGTAGCAGCAGGCAGGTCTCAAAAAAAAAATTTAAAAATCAAGCTTACAAATTGAGTGCAACCTGCACGAACAAAAAAGATTTATCGTAGCAGGACAGTACACCCAATTCCTGGTAATTTATTTCTGATGTTAAAAATACCTTACCTACAATGAGGGCACTGAGCTCTTTGTTCAGTCAGCCAACGCTAGGAAGGAAAGAGGAAAAACATTTAAGAGACTATAAGAAAAGAACTGCAAGCAGGTACGTTCTGATATTAATTAGGAGTTACTTTTTTTTATTACATTCATCCTATATTTTTTTCCTTTTTTACAGATTTGTAATTAAACAACTCAACCACTTAGTCACAGAAGAACCTGCTATTTGTATCTTAGTAACAAAACAACCACTTTTCTTTAGGTGTCAAAGACACTTCAGCTAAAATTATGCAGAGCATTTTGAGGTACCAAATACTCCATTCAATACCACACACCTGCGTGCTTCAACAAAAGAAAGCAAAAGATACAACAAGGATTGTAAATTATTAGTCTTCAAGGCAACACTGCTTCCTCTTAAGCTATTTATATGCAAGTTAGATACCTGCAGTTCCATGATCAAATCCACACGGACCCTTTGAATGTTTCTGTTCCAGAAAGCTCCAAAGACAAGTAGCTGAGGAAAAAACTTCACCCGCCCTCTACAACTTACAAGTGTAAAAGCAGTTGAAGGGCTTATATTTGTCAGCTCACTGCTACATTTAAAGACTCTCATGAATAATCTCTCACCACCCAGCAACAATGTGTCATTTAACATTCTTAATATGTAACACGAATCCTCCACCTACAGCTCCTGCCAGAGCTTTCAAAGCGAATGATGATTGTTCTGATTCCTGGCAATACCACCGGAGGTCTGAAAGCCTCAGCTGAACCCTCTCCCCCTACACTGACACCTGAGAGCGCGTGGACTCGGAACTGAACTGGTGTACGTTGGTAACCACGACCTTAATAAAGGAGTTGGGATTCAGACGCTGCTGCAGCCGGCTACACCAGACTCCCCTGGGGAAGATTTAGCCCGCATCTGATCCTATCATCCTGGTTTGGTAAGCACTGTAGAGTATCTCCAAGATGACAAGAGGTGATGTTATGATCTTCCAGTGCTCCATACTGACAGGTGCAACGTCAGCATTTGATTCCCAGCCCAACTTCTGTCTTCCATACAGGCACCCCTGACTCTCCAGAGATGCTAAAGAAGGGATCATTTTAGGTCTGTTTCTTACAAGCAATTACTCCAGATAGTCCCTGTAATTTGCACTGCTGAATCCAATGCACATCCTGCCTAGTTCTTCCTCAGGGTGCCAGGAAAGATTTTGAAAGGGAAACTACAGAATGCAGAGCAGGAAAAAAGGGATCCTCAGACCTCCAGGAAAAAAGGGTAAGAAGGAAGCAAGAATGTGTTTGTAAGATCAGTAGTTTTTAAGTCCATACATTTGCAAGAATAAACTATATAAGGCAACTCACCCGAATGCAACTGAAACAGCAGAGCTTGGAGCAATGCGGACACAGGCGCGCATCGCGCAGTTTCTCCATACAAATGAAACATCGGAACACTTCAGCAATGCTCTGCAAAGGGTAGATCATCACCATTGTTAAACCACACACTTCCAACATTTCGGAGTTGGGTTTATTTTCCAGGCAGAGCGCCAGGTTTCACAAAGGCAGCCCCATTTCCAGCAGCTACGGATCACGCATCTCCGCGCGAGATACGCAGCCAAACACCACGGCTGTCCTCCCCGCTTCCTCCTACACTGCACCAGCTCTGAGCACCCATTTTATAACCCTGTTCTTCTTCAAGGAATAGTTCCTTTGTTTGGCTTTTTCCAAGAGGACCTTTCTGCAGCTGAGACATTAATCGTGCTTGCGTTCACATGGGACTGAACAGTTGCCAGAAGAACGTGCGTTGTACCTGCAGATTCTGCCCCCAGGAGCTGCGGTGCACTGGCACTAAACTAACCTGGAACCCTGGTAAGTGCACGTATGTAGGGTATGGAATGTTAGTGACCAGGCTTGAACTGGACAGGGCTTTTTTTTTTACTTTTTTAAGATTCGCCTTCTCTTAACATCTACCATTAGTTCCACAACTTCTACACTCACTCACACCCGATTTAAGCAATCTTGGGCAACAAAAATGTGATTTAATATTTATTTTTTTTACACATTTGAAGAGGGAGGCGTATTGTTGCAGAATACAACCACCTCATCTCTCTCCATTCCCACAGTGAGACAGGTATTTTGAAATGCCAAGTGATGTTTGCTTTCCATATTGACAGATGTTTTCACCGATAAAGAAGTTTTACATTCTGTACTGTACAGGAGTTAGACCCTTTCTGAGTTTACTTACAGGGCTTTGAAAGATTCCTTAGACAGGCTATTCTTTCCCAACAGAGTTTAAATTATAAATCAGCACAAAAAATGAGGCATATCTTCAATTTGCAGATACCGCAGTATCTGCCATACATTAGGGTCTTCTTTAATGGTTGCAGACCATTAAAATGCAGTATATGCACTTGCAAGGGAGGCACCACACAAGGTCTTTTAGATTCTTCTCCCATTTCGCTGCCCTGACAGGGCCGGCAGCACTGCTGCGAGCTGCCCGGCTCGCAGGCAGACACCAGGACAGGTTCTGCCGGAGCCAGCTCTCCATCCATCCATCCATCCCCACAACAGGCAACTCCGATCTTCCACCAGTTTATTTTCTTCCCCCGACTACGTAAAATAACCGCATGTCGCCTCGAAATGCCGCCTCTTCCCACCCTGCCTCCTTTCGACCCGGCTGACGAGCGCACACCGGAGCCAAGCTCCCTGCCATGCGCATCCCTGCCCACCGCAGAGCTGCAATCTGTTTTCCGCCTCTCGGGCCGCCCATAGCTCGGTGCCGCTTGGCCTCTTTCCCCTCACGCGAGGGAGGGGGAACCTGCCGAGGGGGCTCTGCGGTCCCGGCGTCACCCGCCAGCCCTCCCCTGACCCGTAAATAGGTCAGGACGCTCTGCCCCGGCCTCCCGCCGGCCCTCGGGGAGGAGCGGGAGCGGCCGCCCCACCTGCTGCCCCCGCGGCCTCGAGGATGCGGCCCCGGAGAGGCAGCGCTGCCCCCGCACCGCCCTTCCCGCCTCCCTCGGGGGGCGCGAGCGCCAACCGCCGCTCACCTCCACGCTCTGCTCGTCCATGGCCGCGGCTCACGCCGGCGGGGGAGGCTCTCCCCGGCCCCTCTCCTGCCGCACCGCCCGGGGGTGGAAAGCGAAGGCGCTGGGGGCAGTTCAGGAGCCGCCGGGGAGAAGCCGTGCCGCGACCCCGGCCATGTTCGCGGGGAGCGGAGCCGCTCCTCCCTCAGCGAGCCCGCCCTGCGGCCGCGGGCGGGGGGAAGGCGGAGCCCAACGGCCGCACTGCGCATGAGCGGTGGGCCCACGGCCCTCAGGGGCGGGCAGGCACCTCCCGCCCGGCCGGGCGCCTGTTCAGCGCTGCGGGGAACCGCGGCCCTGAAGGCTCGGGAGCGGGGCAGGCCCGCAGAGCCGGCGGCGCAACGGGCAGGTGCGGGCAGCGCCGGGTCCCCGCCATCCCTGCGGCAGCGTCGCAGCGCTGACAGGGGAGGTGCCTTCCCTGAGGAATCCGCGGCTGTTGAGTTCCAGACAAAAAGCTTCGCACTCGGTTACTCTCTGCTGGTGACGGACTAAGTGCGAGCAAGGCAGCGCTAGGCAAGTTCTAGCTGCAGGGATGGATTTCCACACCTCGCACGGCTTCAGAACCAGCTGAGCTGTCCCAGGGCTGCAGCGGCAGGTAAATGACTCGCAGCACGATCCTAGCTGCAGTTGCTTTCCCACTAACAGGTACCTTTATTTTAGGCAGATTTCACTGATAAATATTTAACGCTGTTGAAGGCAGAGTAAGGATCGAGCCCTGCACTGAAAATCACAGAACCAACATCTCAAGTTGGCACCATAAGGATCATGGAATCCAACTCCCTGCTCATCACAGCGCTATCTAAAACTGAAGGGGTCAATACGATGAAATCCTTCAATATTAAATCAGTTTGTGAAGGGATAGCAGTGTTGTAGGGAAAAAGGGCACGCTCACATACGCAGCAGATATCATAAAATCGAGTTATCCCTCTCCTTTCCTCCCCTTTCCTCACTATATGCCCTGTTCCTCTTCCCACCCAACTCTAAACAGAGCAGCCAGTTTGCTGATCCGAACTCAGCCTGTCCCCGCCTAAGGGCGTGGATTAAAATTGCTCTTTTGACAGCCATAATTTTTCACAAAAACTTCAGGAATTTAATAAATTACAGATATCTTACTCTCTCAAATTAGGCTGAAATAAACATAAAAACATTAAACATAAGGAAAAGACATTTTTTTTTTTTACTACAAGGGTGGTCAAACAGTGAACAGAGGCTGCAAAGTCTCAATCCTCCAAGTTCTTGAGGACACTGTCCTGAACAACCTGCTGTAGTTGGCCCTGCTCTGAGCAGGGGACTGGACTCAACAATTGCCAGAGGTCCCTTCCAACTTCAGCTATTCTGGGAGTCTACAATTTTACTGGACTGTAAAAAAACCCCAAACAAACCATGACAGCTCACATCAAAGGAAAATTAAAAGGGTCAGGGAGTGGGTTCAGAGGTGAGGGCAGGGCTCAGGGTCAGAAGCCACGCAAGCAAAAGCATAATAAATCTCTGGCCTCATCTCCTTAGCTTTCATCATTTATTCAGGAATGTAAGTACAATTAAGTGGCTTGGGTTATTTGTCTTAAAAACTCACTCAGGAATGTAAGCAAGAATATGGAAATGTCCCATGGCTAACAGTACTCTGCAAAACTGCATCAGCGATAGTCCTGTAAATATCCAAGATCAAACATCAACCTCAGTGGTTTTAACCCTCCAGTTTTAAGTATTATAAACAGAACTTGTCTACAGAAACTTTAACAGCTTTCCAACAGCGGACTTAGAACTCCCAGACACCACAGAAATCCTTCCTTGTTAATAATCCAGGAGCTGTGACCAAGGTGCTTGTGTGTCAAATGAGAGTGACCTGAGCTTACATTTAGACAACTAATTTAACATTTCCTTGTTTGTCAAGTTCCACAATAGCAAGTTCTTTCAGGATTCGTATTCTTGAGTCAGTGGCCTTCATATTCATCTTGTTCATCTGGGAAACGCTCAGCGCTGCTCTGTAAGGCAAAAGCAAAGCAGGGTATCGACCATCAGGTCTGGCAGAAAAAGGCTAAAAAGCACACACTGTTTAATGAATGATTTTTGCAGGTGCTCTGTAATTGTCATACTTATTCAGATTGTCATGGGCTTTTCTGTGCTACTTCAAACTGAGAACAGTCATTTGCTCGTCCAGCCTTAGGGTTAAAGACAGAATTCCCGAGTTAAAAACTTCCTCATTTTTAACATCAGCCCACAAGAAATCCACAGTACGTATCCCAGGCAGGGGTCAGGGCCTGGGGTGGTAGGAGGGGTCAGTGCAGGGAGGGCAGGGCTCAAGGGTCATGGTTTAGCATCAGGGCTTTGTTTTTCCAGCCTGGATGCAGATTCCAAAAGCTAAAGGGGTTTGGCAGTATGACTGTGTCAGCAAAACCTCCCAGGTTTGGAGATCTGTACAGTGAAACCAAAGTGAAAAAAAAAAAATCTGTTTCTGAAGAAGCTGATTTTCAGTTTTGAAAACGATCCCAACAGCCATTTTTACACAAATGAATTCAGAGGGTTCTGTAGGATGGCCTAACACTTTGGGCTGTGCACCTAACCAGGGAGGGTGGAAAATCAAACTACAAAGTTACAATATAGCAACAAATGGTTAACTAGCTGGTTTTGTTTCATTTGAAAATGAATTTCTTGACAGCTTATAAAATTCTTACCAGTGATTGGCTTTAAGTCTTACCTGTTCTTATTGACCATGAAGTGGTTAAATAACTCCCGGTACAAACTGTTCAAGTCTGCTAGTTTAACGGTGCTTCTGATACTCCTTGGTACAGTCACAAAGGTTTCCTCAGTCAATGGTTTGAATTGCAGTTCTAAGAATCAGAAATAGGTATTTGCTTCTTCAGAAATGAGGCCAAAGATAGAAAGGACTTTAATTCCTTTTTAAGAAGCTCCCCTAAAGGAGTCTAAAGGAAGATTTTACAGAAGGAGAAGGAGATGGAAGATACTCCCTCCAAACTATCACTGTATCTGCTGACCCAGGAAAAAATAATTTCATTTGAGACCTGGTGTGGATTAATAAATTTGGTCTGTTGGTAGCTGGGGGCAGCGGTGTGTGTTTTGGCTTTTTTATTGTGTGTTGTTTGTTGTTTGGTGGAGAGAAGGTTGGTTTTTGTTTTGTTTTTTTAAGAACTAGGAAAATTCCTTTCTCTGAGTAGGGATAAATGGATTAAACAAGGCCTATTTCTATGGTGGGACCAGTACACCATTTCTTCCAGACCATAAACATAATACTATCCATTTCAATCCCATCAAAAGTATGAAAAACCCTCTTAGAACCATATGTGGAATATAACTAAGGGGTCAGTTTCTTATATTGAAGTCCAAATTCTTTACATAAAAGCCAATAGTTAGTAGTGCTTAGGAGTGAAAACAGTGTATTTACTGTGGCTCTCTGGTTCTGAAATGGAAACTGCACCTAGGCCTCAGCCTCTTCCTACATACTGTGAGATTTAGCCCTACTGTACTCAGGGCAAAACAGCACTTCTTTGTCAGCTGAAGTTATTTACAGGATATGCCTTTTCAGAAAGTAAAACAGCTTAATTCATTACTCCCTGAATTCCAGATACTCGATAGATTTAAAGGGCATTGAGAGTTTAATATTAGAGGTGGAAGTCTTGAGAAATTGGTACTATCCACAAAGCTTACGTGGGGGGCTGGTGGTGGGACATCAGTCAAGTAGAAACAAGAAAACAGAAGATTATTCTTTCCACACTTACCTTCTGTTGAGCCAGGTACTGTAGATCCTGAACAAAGTGGCTAAAAATAAATAAGAGATAATGTCAGGATTTGTCGGAATTTTGGTCAGAAATTATAATTTCACTTCTGCATTAGCAATTACATTTTACCATCGGATAACCGAGGGTCTTGGAGCCACCGAAGTCAACAGCAAAATCTTAGGCACTAAATAAACTGCAGTTTCAAATAAAAACAAGTTTAAAATGGATACAGAAGGATTTATATGCGAGTCAGATGAGCCTCTTGAGCTTTCCCCTTGGCATTCTGGTATGGATCTAGCTGAAAGCACTGCACATGCAGCAAGGGCAGAAGAGGGGTTTCCTGCTCGCAAGCAACCTTCAGAGGCTGACAGCTCTGACAGGCTGGAGGTAGCTGGATCTAACTCCTCTCAGCCAGAAATACAGCACTGACGAAAAAATCCCAGGGCGTCTGTGACGTCGTCCCATTCTTTCTGCCTTCAGAACACACTCAGTGAGCACACAGGGACCAATACCAATGAAACTGGCCTCAGTAGCTGTAGGATGTGGCTCCGTTTTGCACAGGGCCCCGTTTCTGCCAGCTGTATGTTAAATGCTTTGGAATTAAATAACGGAAAGACAGAAATTGAGAGCATTGATCAAGGCAGAAGGTATTTGCAAGCAAGGAGTGAATGAAGCTGCAAGATGCGGGATGGCTTTCATGCAAACCAGCTGTGGCAATAAAGGGACAGAAGCAAGGCATCCTTTGACAGAGGGCAGCGAGAAGAAAAAGATAAGGTCAATAAGATAATTACACTCTATTAACCTTCTTTAATATTTTGCTTTTAATATGAGACCCAGACCTACATCTTTGATCAACAAGAGCAACCAACTGTGTATCTGAAAAAAATCACCAATATCTCAGTTAAAAAATAAAGGGAACAAAGTGTTTCATCAAAGCATTTTTTTTTTCCTTTGGGGACAACATAATTGGAACAAACCATAAATTTAATCACTATACAATAAAAAAGAAAAGGCTTATTAGAAACTTTAATTTCTGAAAAATTCCATTAATTTGAGAGGTATTAAGTCAGAAAAAGAGCCCTTCTAACTGCAGCTGAGCTCCTCAGGATTAATGGTTTCTGGAATACTGACACTCTGTGGCCTAATTACCTCTTCCACTAGCGATTCCATTTCTTTAATAGTTTGGCAGGTTAACTGCTGTGCTGCCATCTGTTCTTCTTCTGACAGAGGTAAGCGCTAGAAAAAAAACCAAACAGAGAGAACTGTGATATTTTCAGTACCTAGGGTGGTGATATTTACAGAACTCAATGTTTGTGTAGCCCTTTTCTCATGGAAACTAATAGTAGACTCCTACTTCCCTTCAAGTGAAAGCAAATTTATAAGCTAAGTATTTCTGAAAAATCCAACCCTAATATTCCTTTAACATCAATACTATAAATGATTAAATGGAAAGACAATAAATTTGTCAATAAAAAGAAGTAATTCACTTAAAGACATTTCTCCATAAGAGTTTAATCCACCTTTGGTTTAGGAAACATACAAAGCACAAGAAAATCTTTATCTAAAAAAGTCTAAATATAACTCAAGAGAAAGGACTCTTCCACTTTAACAAAACCCAAATATGAAATTATTCTTGGCAGCATATCCTTGGAACACAGGGAGAGAAAATATTTTTTCCTTTCTGTGACATATAAGTACTGTCTTTTAAATCATTATACAGTACATCTTATCTGTAAAGACTTAGCCATAACTTGTCTAGAGCTGTTGACAGATTAAACAGACTTGCGGGGCACTGTCATTAGAACATTAAAGTGAGAGCCGAGCTCTGGGAACATGTTTTAGCCACACCAGTCCTGTCTTTGCCACTAGACTATCAACTAACTGTTTTGATCTAAGTCGCCTTATTTGTAAAGGGACAAAATGAATGCTTTCAAAACCTCTTCAAAACTGTAATGAAGCAGTGGCTGAAGAGCGCTTACAAAAACGGGGGGGTTGTTGTTGGGTTTTTTACTCGCTGGACAGGCACGATTGTACTGAGGAAAACTTCTTTGCACTGACAGCAGTTCCCCCACATATCTCACAATGCCTTGGTTTTAACTTACTTTAGACAGTGAAAATACATTTGCCATTTGAAAGCTTTTTTTCCTTTTAAATTTGGGTTCACTTCTTAATTTCTTTAAGGTGGCTACGTTTAAAAACTGTCAGGATAGAGCTGGGACACAGCTGTGCAGAGGCAGCAGCTCCTATGAAACCACACACACGTGTGTCACGCTGTTCACACGACTCCAAACCCAAGTACTACTGGCTTAACTATCGAGTGAGGAATCGGGCTTGTTACTCACAAAAAGAGCTCCAATCTCACAAACGTTTCTTCATGTAAACAGTCTCCTTACCTTCTAAGAGTCTGCACGTGTAACAGTGTCCAGTGGAACTACTCACGTTGACAGGAAGGTTACACAAACACAGGCTCGTTTACAAGAGTGAGACCCAAGTGATTAAAATGAAGATACTACCTCCAGATCGGTACGTTGCTGTAATGCCTTAACTGTCTTCATTGTGTTCTCCAGAGCAGCACAAATGCCCTTCATGGATTCTCTCTCCTCTGTGGAAACCTTTTCCAGCTGCATACATAACTTTTTATAACGAGATTTCACCCCTGCCAGTTCTTCCAGGAGAGCAACTGGATTTTCCTATGTAGAAATTAAAAGTACATTTACACTATTTAAGAAGAGAAAAGTACCATGGCCACATACCAACTAAAAGTGTGGCCTTAGAGATGCTAAAATGTTAACAGGAAATGAAAAGTGCAGCTGTGAGCATCTGTTTCATGTATACATTTCATTTTTCATAAGCAAAACTGAGAGTGTTAATAAAACAGCCTAACTCTGTGGTTCCACAACAAGTACAGGAGGATGAATTCATTGTGCTGGTGAATTGTAGTGGCTTTTCGGAGTTGGAATAAGTTAGGGACTTTTAAGTAAGAAGATTGGTTTTCCATTGTATGTTACAATATACAATACAAACATTGCACTATCCTAAAAAATCGAGGGGAGGTTGTTGATTTCTACACTGAATTCATCTTAGGACAGTTATCTTGATATATGATGCAAGAAATACTTTATAATAATAATAAAAACCTAGCAACTAGATAAAAGAACAGCCACATATATTTTAGGATTATACTAAGTTACCCATTTATTACCAACTTCATGCAAAATGCTATAAAATCTATTAATTTAATCTGAAAATACTACCTCTGCTGATGGATTATCAGGAAGACTTTTCCTTATTTCAAACTCCAGTCTGTGTTGAATATAATCCAGATCAGCTACTCCCTTCTGGAACTAAAATATTTAAGGTCAGCCACAGTATATTAATAAAACAAAAATTGCAGACAAACCCCAACCATTTGCGTTTCCTGTATTTCAGGAAAGCAGAAGCCAGATGCCTCCATTTTAAAGGCTCATATACTGTAAAAGTGAGTTTCTATTCCTCCAATCTCTTCCATTAGCTAATGTTTGCCAATTATGCTGACACATTCCTAGCCTGAAAAGCTTTCAGACTTACTATACCATTTTGCTCTCACATGTGAGTTGTGTGTGTGTACACACACACAGTTCAGTTTACTTTCTCCTCTTCCCATTTATCTGACCCCAGTTACCCGATTGTTCTCTTTGCATCTTAGTTAGTCCCTCTTTAAGTTAGCTCCCCAAAATGCATGAAAACTCTTTCACCTCTTCCCGTGTTATTTGCCCTTGCAACGCCAAACCTCTCGGGATGAAGTTTTTGAGGAGTATACCAAAGAGTAGCAACAGAAAAGAACATTTTATTCTGGTCTTCACTAGGTGCAGGAGGTGGCTGATTTTTTTTTCCTCTGAGATGCTAACATAATTTTCCATCAGGGTTTTTCTGTTTGGTTTTTTTTCTTGGCTAGTTACTTTTCTTTACAAACATTAAAAGTTTTATTAACAAAACTGCAATTCCCAGTTATATGCCCAGCAGAGATTATGAATAACTGTTCAGGATCCAAGCATATCAACAGAGATTTTATTATTAATTATATTAAAAACGCACTCTCTCAGATGGTTCCAATACCAGTAATACATCTTATTATTTCCCAATAAACCAGACTGACACATAGATAATAAAATTTATGACATCACATTTCTTTCCTTGGAATAAATAAGCCACCAGAGAATTATCTAATTGCCTTGTAAAACAGTCTGCTGATAGTATTATTACTTAATTAATTTTAGTCTGCAATTTTAGTATCTGTTAAGAAGTTCTGTTTTAAAGACAGGCAGTTTTCCCAGTTCACAACAAACTCGTGAATTTCTTAACGTAGTGGTTTGGGGATTTTACAGTCACAAAAGAGACTATGATGAAAGCAAGTTTAAAAGGCTTGTAACTTAACCCACTCTTGTTTTCACTATTTGAAGTGAGTGGAGATAAAGCTGTATTTTCTAACTGTATCTCAAAGTACTAACCAGTGGTGCTACACTGGCAGCTACAGTGACAAACTTGAGAGGTCTCTGGCTGTAGCCTGTAGCCAGGCCTGGATACCAAAAAGGATGTTTATGTTTTAAACATCAGCCTGGGGATGCACCTTCAGGAACTGCCAGTAATGCTTCTGAGGATCTGGAACGTCAGATGGCCTAAAGGAACAGCGTTCAATCCAAGACATTCTACAAGGAAAATCCCCTTTCTGATGTAGTAAAAATAGTTTATGTACATATATATGTGTAAATACACCTTCAGCAATTTTTCAAATAATAGCTTAAAAAGAACAATAAATCTAGTAAAGTCCTGGAGCATCTAATAAATCAAAGGGAAAGCTTTCACCCATTACTCCTGTAACTTAGCATCTGCCCAACAGAGCTCCCTCCCACATCTACCCCAGAAACCAGGCATGATAAAATGTGAGAATAAACTACTTTTTATGACACTGCATTTTAAAGAGTTCATGAGGGGTTTTTCCTAACTGCTCAACCATTTCCGTTTCCCTCCGCTAAGAAAAAAAATGTTAAAGTTTTCCTTCCTACAGGCAGGCAGCCCCAAAAGATCATTTTTTGCTTTTCTCCAGCTCCTCCATCTGATTATTAATCATTAGGAAAGCAGACTACGAATATGGGTGGCTTTAAAACCAACCCCTGAGGCTCTGTTCCTGCAACAGTCCACAGTGATAGTTTGAGCTGTACAGAGCGCCAGCGAGCCAGCAGTGCTGTGCTGCTGCTGTGATTCGAGACATCAAAAGCTGCACGTGAGGCTGGATGCTTATCTATCGTGTGGCTGTCATTTTAAGATCTGTGCTTCAAGAAAACATTAACACAGTTCAGTATTTCTGCTTTCTCCTGAAAGCAGGCTAACTCTAAAAGAAACAAAACGTATTATCAGCGATTGCAAAGCATGTTTATAAGCACTGTCAGAGGTTCCTCCATAAAAGTCCATTTTTCCTTTATTTATTGCTGTATTTCAGGACACATTCACCTGCAAAAACCTCACCTTCAGTTACATGTTAGAAGTACTGCACAACAATCACACAGAAAATGCAGGTTTTGAAATAAAAATCTGTAATTTACTCACAGGCTTCGAAGAAAGCATTAGAAACTGTGAGGCAAGAACTGAAGCCATTGCTGCATGCTCTGCTTTCAGATGCTTTGACAATACTATTGCACTGCTAGCTGGAAAGTACAGTAGTGCAATAAAGTCAGAGCATTCGCTAGCAGCAAGAATTCTGCACAAGTAATCAAAACCCTCAAAATCCGTATCAGAAAAACAGGTCGAGTCAGGTAGGGGTTTCTGTGGATCGTGGAGAATTGGGTAAGGTTAATGTTCACCAATTCCTGATGGAGACATGAAGGAATTCACAGATTTCAGGACAGGACTGTTATCCATAATGCCTGTCATTCCACTGACCAAGAAGAGGGGAGAGGGAAAAAATAAAAGAGGAAAACACCCAGCGAAATGCTCAACAGGTCTGTCAGAAATTCCATTTCAAACAATTTGGTGCTCTTTTAACTGGAAACTACATTTCCAAATGTATTTTATGTTTTAGATTTGCCTCGGAGCAAGCAAAGATTCTAAAATGCTAACAGACAGATAGATGGTCACAAACTGCATTACAGGGAACATTTTCTGGACACCAGAGTTTATTCTCATTTGCAGGGGTTGAGTCACTTTAAAATGCACTTAAACACTCCCTCATTTCCCAGTCTTGTGGAGTTACAACAGGGATGTTAAAGCACCATCAAAGTGGGGCTGTATTTCATAAATCTCAGTAAAGCCATTTCTTTTTAACAAAAACAGTAACTTCATATAAAAAGCTGGAGAACCCCGTGGGTTTGAAGGTGCTAAAATTCTTAACAACAAAACTCAAAGTAACAGGGTAACGGAGTGGAGAGAGGGCCGAGTGCTGATGCATTTAGAGCAACAACCCAAGGCAACTCCACCACCCCTGCCACATTTCTCTAGAACACACTGGAGGAGATAAGAATGCTCAAAAGTGACCTTTCCTCTCTGTAGGGCATTTCTTTCTAAGCATGGTCACTAGTAGTACAACATAAAGAGGGTGCTGGACAGACACCACCCAGCACGCACGAAGCTGATGGTGTCTGTCACTAAAAGACCAGTTCATGTTTCTCCTTGGCAAACAGCTAGAAGACAATGAGTAGAAAAAAAATTAATCAGTGGCAACCCCATTTTACAGTGTTTTTCAAATCAGCTTCTGGTCTCGGACACACAATAGCGACTTTGGACTTGTGATTATAACGAGCACTGTAGATAGCATTGCTGGCCAATGCCCTTTTAACATTGCACTGCTTTTTGTGCATGATCACTAGTAGTACAACATAAAAAGGGCGCTGGACAGACACCACTCAAAGGGAAAAGTAGGTCCACTCTGCCAAAAATACGGTGACAGACATGAACTAAATTGCTCCGAATGAAGCACCCTCAGCTCATCTGAGAGTTTATCCATTTGTCAACAAATTTTACTGAACGGATGTCCACAAAATTTCTCTCAGTGCAGACTGCCAAAGCATGTACTGGAAGGCACTAGCTCAGTATGTGAAGTCCTGAGCAGTAAAGGTTGATGAAATGGTTGTCGTACAGAAGGAAACATTTATCACCAGCAACCACCGTGGACTGTATTTTCATTAGAGGCCTGACTCCGTGTGTGCTGGAGCTGTTGGAAAGACCTCCAGTCTCAGCTGGCTTCAGAGAAGACTTGTGCAGCAGTCTCCAGTGCCCAAGTCCTAAAATACAGCACCCAGTCTTCTGATTTAAATTGTTACTAAGTCAGCTCTGCAATCTTTTACACAATGAATCTCATACTGTAGGTGGCTCCTTCAGCTCTTCTTGTTACTGCACTTTGAGCAACAGTCTCCAATGACCATCGATTACCTGGTATTTTCATACACATTGGTCTTTTTAAGCTCCTGAAAATTAGTTTATCCCTGGTTCCATGAGATTAAAATGAAGCTTTCCATAAAATGCATGTCAAAACCTTTGAGGAAATAAGAAGTGTTATTTTATCACACTTCTGTGGAGAGCTGACTTCACAGGAAATCCAGGAAGAAGCAGCAGTAAGCAGAAGGAAAAGCAAAAGGCACAAAGCCATGATATGCGACCTGTGGTTGCCAATGTACATATTCTGATTAACTTAAAGAATGTCAAAGAGAAATATTGCACTTTTGAATTAGGTTTGTGTATGGGAAATTAAAAAGTGAAATTGTTTGAGGTGTATTTAAGAAAACACCATTTTCTTAAAAACCACCCAACTAAACAAGATAAGAAACCCAAACTAGGTGAAGATGTAACTACCTTGTCCCACCCAGCAGTTTGGATGGAAGAGGCAGCCGGGCAGGCACCAGCTTCCACCTTCTGCTAGAGGAATCAGCAGTCAATCAAACACAAAAACATGAGACTAACAGGGTGAAATCGAAGTCAATTTGGTTTCAAATGGATTACCCAAATGATTTGGGGTAATTAGAAGAAGGGGAAAGACCAAGCTATCATCTCAAAACCTCTGGAAGTTGCTACGTGCTGTCTGCACCCGTTGACCCAAACAAGCTCTCCACCTTGAAACTGTCGGTGCCATGCTGGTTTCGGTCTGCTCACGAAGTGGATTGTAAGACAGTGCCCTCTTACTGGCTTCTTCCCCTGCCATATATGAAAACCCCGCTAACTTTAAGGGGGACAAAATACCTCTCTGACTATTTACATGTCCTAAAATGAGAATCGCTTGAAAGTAACTGTCAATAAAACACATAAATAAACCATAACAGCCATAGAACCAATATTTATTTATCAAAGCTGAGGTTTGGGATTTGAAATTAGGACAAGTTCAGAACTCTGACAAGAATGTAGTATGGCACTGAATTCAAAGACTGTATGTTAATACCACTTCAGGATTCAAAATGATGACTGCTAAAGGAGAGCAAAAATAACCCCACCTCCTCAAGAGCAGGGTTTCTTCAAAGAAAGAACAAACCAAACCACACCACCTTGGTTTTAAACTCCAGGAAAAAAAATGAGAATTAGGTAGAATAGTTTGAATTCTCTGATCTTCCAACTAATGCAGGTATTTTGGTATTCATTCAAAGCATTACTTTCTGTTTCTTAACATAAATAGATGTATAGCTGAAAATACTTAGAATACTATTGCAATGACACGCGGGTCACTGGATGAGGTGACAAAGGCATCAGCAGGACAAGCTCACATTTAGAGAGCTTGCAGCCAGTTGTGTCTTTTCAGACAACACACACTGACCCCTCTTCCTAGTCCTTTAAGGGACACATTATACTGGTGCTGTACCGAAGTGACTGACGGAGCAATAAAGTAAATAAGAGTAAACTAAACAAGTTTAAACGCAGGGCGTTAAGCGGCACACCAGTTCTGTGCATTAAAGTCACCAGCATACATTAGGTTAAGGTATAATGTAGACCTACCATAATCCCCACCATTTTCTCCCACTGCTCTTCCTAATCTTAATTTCTACTGAATATTTCACTTCAGTGATGTTACAGTGAGCAGATAAAATCGGAGCCTATTGAACTGATTTTTACCTACTTCTTAGTAAGAACTTGAAACCAACATTGCCAGAGTAGAAAAAAAACCACCGAAGATGTATCTATTGTATTATTTGTCTCAGTATTGAATAATGCACTTTTTTTCTCCATGAGAACACCTGTAGTTTATCAAATAAGGTACCTTACACTGCTGTAAGGGCAATTAAAGTTAGGAAAAACTGGAAGTTTCCAAGCAAAAGCCAATGGAGCATCATACTCTGGAGAACTATGTCAGCAGCAGCATTTTCATTTATGTAAGGACTTAGAAATATTTTCTATTAAACGTTTGGAATTATAAAATACTCCCAAAGCATTTTAACTAAAAACGAATGTAAACAAGATTATTTAGAAGCAAATAAACGAAGAGCGAGATTTGAAGGATACCACAAGAAATCTGGCTGTTTAAAGAGACAGTTTTCTGGTGTCTCTCAGTACGGGAAAGCACAGCAGAGCTTTTTTGCCTTTATTTTTTTGCTTTCCCGTGCGCGGGGCAGGCCGAAAGGCGGCTATTACATAAGGTAGCTCGGTCTTGCCTTCGGGGGCTGCCTCAAAACGTGCTGGAACGAAGTTAAACGGCGTGAGGAACTACGCGAAGTTGAATGGCCGAAGGAGAAGCCACCCTCTGCTCGGGACCGGCTGCAGCCGAGACCCCGCCAACACAGACGGGCTGACGGGGTGGGCGCGCTGCTCCGGAGGGCCCAGCCGAGGGGGCTCTGTCGCCCCGGCCCCGCCACACGCCCCCCAGGGCGGCCCGGCCCGGCCCGGCCCAGCCCCACAGCGCCCACCGGCGGCGATAGGCTGGAGGGGGGGCGCTCCCCGGCTCCTCTCCCGCCGCCACCCCGCTCTACCTGCCCCGTCCTCCCGGGCAGAGCGAGAGTAGAGGG
>WTSP01009744.1:0-16650 GCA_025331215.1 Actenoides lindsayi | reverse complement strand
CCCCCTGCCATGGGCAGGGACACCTCCCACTAGATCAGGTTGCTCAGAGCCCCATCCAGCCTGGGCTTAAAAACTTGCAAGGATGGGGCTTCCACCACCTCTCTGGTGCCACATGTGCCACAGCATCACGGAGAGCCACAAGGTCACTTTGAACCTCCAGCTTCTTATTCGGCAACTAAAAATGCTGCTCTTCTGGACAAGTTTCTGTTTCAGTGTTTTGCACTTTGGTATCAAATGCCTCTGCCTGTTCCAGACAGATCACACGCTGTGCTTGGGAACACCACCTTGTGCTCATCGGGTTAAGTTCTTACTGTCTCCTGAACAGCTGTCCTGTGTTGCACCCGGAACCACTAGGAAAGTGTGCTGATATATATACTCATACTGTGTTTTGGCAAAGGATGTTTCAAATGAATAGTAGAATTCAATCTCAAGACTCATCATAGTAAATACCTGAAATATAGGCACCGGGCCCGATTTGAATTTTGCATATGGTCTTTTCACTTATTTTTATAGCATGAATAAATATTTAAGGGATGTGTGATACCTATTTCCTGCACTGGAATGGGACAGATAATTGCTTTCTCTTTCACTAAGTTTTGAATGTAATTAAATATTCTATTAAGATATTTCTAAGGCACTGTAAATTATTATATGAGGATGAAACAGGATTGGTTTAATTTATTTTTTTTTCATCTAGATTTGTTGCAAATCAACAGATCAACTACAACACAGCCATACCTTACCTATAGAAGCTATTTTTGTTATTTTCAAACATTTTTTTCTTCTTTCAAAATAGGTCCCAATGAAGTTTTAATATTCTTGATGGGATCCTTATTTTTCCCGAAACTTTTTAGACTCTGAACAACTACATTTAAATTATATGGTGTGAGGTAGCTCTAGAATGGATTTGTGATTTTATTTTGGAGACTGTTCTTGTTCACGCTTTACATGATCCAGGATAATAACTCCTGTTGCAAAAATGTGTGAAGATTTTAATATTGGTAAGTATATATTTGCACGTTTATTTCAAGAGAGGGCTGTTTCAAATCCTTGAAAACGAAGAGGAAAAGGACAGCTTTCTTCTCACACTGTTTTGTTTTTGTTTTCAATCTCAGAGAAGTTGGATGCAAAGCTGGTATCATCTCTCAGGCGTCTGCTGCTCTGCTGCCAAGGTCAGGTCTGCAGGCTAATTTCATATTTTTCACATGGATGTTCTGTACTTCTGCTATTTCTCTGATGTGCTAAAAACGAATCGGCTCTTCTCCAACATCAAATGTTCATGCCTGCTCTTTATTCCTCTGCCTCCTTTTTAACCCTTGCAACTGTTTAAGCCCTAGGAAGGTGCCCCCACCCCCTTATCCCACCCCATCCTTAAGCTGCCCATTCTCAGTCTGCCTAACTGCTGTACTCGGCAAGAGCTGAAGGGCTGTCTGGGGACACAGGGGTTAGGTTGTGCTAAGTTAGTTGATAACGAGGAATTATCACAGATCTCAAAGTGGCAATTACTAAGGTCAAGGATGCATAAAGATTTGTTCCTCTGAACAGCCACGTGGTTCCAGAGTTTGGTAGAAGCTTGTGGTAGCAGTTGTAGGTGTGTCGGGTTTTTTGTTCTGTACTTACAGTGACTTGTCTGTCCTTTTTGCAACTACAGTAGAATTTTTCCCTGTCTTAGACATAGGACCCAAATATTGACTACACATTAGGAGGTTTTCAAAATGAACTGGGAGATTGCAATGTACCAGACACTTAAAAAATGCAAAGGTTTTGAACTCACTGTTAAGTCTTTACTGTTTTGGCTACTTCATCCTCAGTGCTGTGAGGGTTGTTGTCACAGCTGTAGTCTTGAGTGAGCTGGGGTTTAAGTATTCATATCTTTTGAGAAACTGATTTATAGTGAGCAATATCCATATATTGATACCCAGTGATAGCTGATATGAACCTGTCTGGATGCATTCCTGTGTGACATGCCCTGGGTGATCCTGCTCTGGCAGGGCTGTTGAACTCAATTTATCTCTAGAGGTCCCTTCCAACCCCTAACATTCTATGAGTCTACGATTCTATGAATGTCCCTCCTATGCATATAGAGTTCCATAAAGAACCAACTGGGAAGAGCACTATCACTGAAATATGTTCATAAATTTTTAAATGGAAAAATAAATCTTGACTTGTGATTGCATAATACTAGTGTCTGTGTTTCTTGCTTCTGTATTGTGTTATCAGGGCTCCCTGCTCCACAGGGTAGTGGGTAAGCAGTCAGGAAAACTTTCTGATGCTGAAAGGACTCTGCTGCAGAGGTGCTGCTCTCACTCAGATCCCCCTGTTTAAAGATGCCAAAAAAACACTTAAAGAGGCTGGAAGAGAAATCTCCTTGTCCAGGAGCTGTAATGCTGGTGTAGATAGATATGGCAACCTCACAAGCCTCAGCAGAGTGGCCATACAAGTGACTATACAGTATCTATATAGTACTGGAAGTGAGGAAGATAGCTTTGAAAACTAGAAAAGAGCTGAGCTTCTGTATACAAGAGCACCCTCTGGACTGCTCAATGTCCAAATCCCTCTACACTGCAATGTTATGTGCTTTTAATGCCCAAGAAGTACAGATGATACTTCAGTTTAGAGCATGATACTTTCTGGTTGTATAACTCTGTAAGCTAAACAAGTTATTTTCTGTTTTATATCTCTACCTTAAAGACAAACTTACTGTTGTAATAAGTGCGGTTGGGACAACAGGGACCTGGAATCCATGGGGTGCAAATGAAGCGTTGGCTATTGGTAGAAAGAAGAAGGTATCTGCGGAGCTTCATATGAGTCCAAAAGATGACTCAGTGGTAGAAAAGGCAATTCAAACTTACCCCCTGTTGTGGCCTATAAAAACATTCCTGACAGCCAACTTTTTTCACTTCCAAATTAGAGTACAGGGTTCCAAACAAAACAAAATGAACCCAAACCCAAGAATGTGCCTTAACAAGGTGAAACGAATCACACTAAAATTTGGGCAACTTAATGAGAAATCGAGTGCAATTTCTTTGGCATATTCTCACAATTTAAGTTACTGCAAACAGTAATACTGTAAGTAGTTAGCTGTTAAGAGTTTATAGCTCTCCTCTTGGGATCCAGGAAGAGACCTGTACCTCATTTTTATTATTATATGGTCCCGCCTACAAGTGAGAAATAATTTAAAGTGCAGGTCATCAAAAGTCACATTCCTCTAGCATAAGTTAATAAATCCTCTGAAAAGAAAGGTCTACTGCAACAACTCTGAAGATTTTAAATCCTTGAATATCTTAAGGATAGAATTTGATGACTAGAACAAGGATAAGGTCAATATAACATTGTAAACTCAAAGAAATAATAAGGATGAAAAACATAGCAAATCACTTGTTGACAAAATATGATGGAGAACTGTGAGTTATTTATTTCCAATGTATTAGATCTACAGTAAAAAACTTCGATCTCGCCATTGGTTAATCAAGTTCTGTCTCACTTTACTCCAACCCTTAGCCCATAAAGTCTCCATAGGAGCAATGAAGTCTTCCTAATATGAAAATAAAACTTTATGAGAAGATATTGCTAAGAGGAAAGCCTTCCTATTGAAAAACAGGCTTACTACTACAGAGACTTTCATTCTGTTATAGCTGTTACTCCATAAAATGGATGTGGTTTCACTAGCTAAACATGCTTTGAACTATACTCTGTTCCAGTGTTGGTCAGCAAAAGAATTTTATTCACACGCAGAGAATCAAGTTAATTCTAAACTGTGCAATTAATTGACAGTATCGCTGTTAGGATTATAGGGTTACTATAATAATAACAGACCATATAAGCAATAACCGTAATGTATTATTAGTAAGAATAGATCTTTTTTTTTTTTCTTGCTATTTTTTTTTGTCAAGGGTTAGGGCTGGGCTGCCCACTAGACGGGTGTCTTCCCCAGAGGCAACACAAAGGGAATAAGGGAGAAAGCTTTATGGATTGGAGAGGAAAACTGAAACAGATTTAATGAAAATAATAATAATAATAAGATTAAATATAAACATATATATGCAAAACCAATATCAAACCCCAATGGCAATTACATCAGCATCACCACTGTGCTGTAGGCAGGCACTGGGGCAGTCCCAGGCTGGGACTCATCAGCAGATAGGAACCAGATTTAGGAGCAGGATTCAGGAATCTGGATTCTTAACCCTTGTGATCCCTCAGCTTTATCACAGAATCACAGAATGATAGGCATTGGAAGGGACCTCTGGGGATCATCTAGTCCAACTCCCCTGCTAAAGCAGGTTTGCCTAGATGAGGTTGCACAGGAATGTGTCTAGGCAGGTTTTGAGTCTACAGAGGAGACTCCACAACCTCCCTGGGCAACCTATTCCAGTGCTCCCACACCCCCATAGAAGTTTTTCCTTATCATAGGATCATAGAATGCATTGGGTCGGAAGGGACCTTTTAAGGTCATCTAGTCCAACCCCCCTGCATTAAGCAGGAACATCTTTAACTAAATCCTATTGCTCAGAGCCCCATCAAGCCTGACCTTGAATATCTATGTTTAGGTGCAACTTCTTGTATTCTAGTTTGTGCCTGTTTATACTGAATATGATGTTTATGAGATAGAATACTTTGCTGGTCAGTTTAGGGTCACCTGTCCTGTTTGCTCCTCCCTGCAGGTGTGGCCTTTTACTGACTGCACCCCTCAATATGGTACACAAGATTTAGGAGTGACCTTGGTTTGCACAGGAGCAAGGATAAGCAAGTGCCATTCTGCATGCCAGTCTTTGGTAGTCACTGTAAACATGAAGCTTTATCACTACTAGAAGCAGACACTGTCTGCAAAAATATGTTGTTAGCTTCAGAAAGTGCAGTTACTTAAAAGAGACTTAGCTGAAAAATAAACTCAGTGAACAGAATTAGTTCTGTTCTAGCTCAAACCACAACATTCTCTTACTCACTCCCAGATTTTGCAGACATCACCATATTATTACTGCTATTATTTTGTAGAATAGAAATGCTTGAAAGCACTCGAACCAGGGTTACACAGCAGCTAGACTGAAGCAATGGACACACATTGACCCCACTCCAGGTTGCTTAAACTCAAAAGCAAAGTGCAAAACGACAGCTAAATTTAATGTACAAATACTGAACAAATATGACCAAACATGAAATAACTCTAGATCTGTAGAGCTGGGGACAAAGCTGGGCACTGATTGGGCCAAGGAGCAACCTTTCCATAAAGGACTTGGTGGTCCTGGTAGACAGCAAGGTTTGAGCATGCATCACCAGCATGCCCCAGGGAAATGGAGGCTGAGCACAGACTAGGTGGTAGTAACAAAAAGATAGCTGCAGATAACAAGAAGTGATTCTGCTTCTCCAGCAGTGCCTGTGAAGCCATGTCTAGAGCAGTGTGTCTGGTTTTGGGCCCCTAAATACAAGAGCAATATGGATAAACTGAAGTGAATCTAGTGAAAGGTCATTAAGATGATTTATTTGGGTGATACAATGTACAAAGTGAGTCTGAGAAAGCCAAGTTTCTTCAGCCCTAAGAAGAGAAAGATTAGAGGAGGTCTTACTGCTACCTAACAAAAGTGTATGGAGGAGACAGAGTCAGACATGGTTCAGAGGTGCACAGAGGAAGGATGAGAAGTGACGGGCACAGGTTGGAATGTGGGAAATTCCAAGAGGATGAAGGAAAAAAAAGTCACCATGACATTGGTCAGCATGGGAGCATGGACACAGACAGGTTGTGGAATTTTCTTTTCTTGGACATACTCAGAACTCAACTGTACAAGTCCCTGAGCAACCTGAGCTAAGGGAATTATTATCTGAATCTGTAGTTTTCTCATTATCCTTTGCATTAAAGCCTCTTTTACCCCAATTCTTGCAGTTTTACAGGGGCTGTCAAGTAAGCAAAAATAAATAAATAAAGCTTCCATGAAAGTAAATTAAATGGTTGAACTACACTGCTGGAGCAGAGTAAACTAGAATTGGGTCCATCAAATCTCAGATTTGGCCATGAATGACCATCAGCTAGAGTCTGGGACAAAATGGGCAAACTATTGTCTGGAGAAAACAGCCCACAGTCTGAGCTGGAGAAGTTTGTGTCTTCTTGACATGGGAAAGTTCACCCAGCCCACATGCTGGAGTGTATGTCAGTGCTGGTAACGTCAGTTCCAACGGGGGTTAACCCCATATTGAGAAGATTCACTCGTAAACACTTTTTTTTTTTTTCTTTAAAACCTGCTTTCTTGGCCAGTAGCTTCTCAAGGGAACTGCACGGGGAGTTGCATGAAACCTCCCATGTCCCCATTAGGACAACCTGACCTATTGTGTGTGTTCAACTGCGAATGAATGGAGAGTGCTGACAAGACTGGGTAACATAACACATTTGTCTGTCTCTCCACTAAAGAAATAAGCTATCAAACTGTCTCTCCCTGCTCTTCCTGGGAGAAGCGCATTGAATGAAGCACACAAGAGAATTTTTCATTTGCCACTCAGCTTTTGGATTCCTTCAAAACGGCTCGAGCATCTACCTCATAAATGAGGAAAGTTAATTGAAAATTGCTCTCAGCACACAGAGCCCCACACTGGGCCAGTATTGTCTCTCCGTGCTGTAGTGATTTGATTGGAGCTGCTGTCAGATGTTATATATGTTATGTTCAACTCGGCACTGAAAAACAGTCTTTACCATTTGCCCTGTTCTCACAGACGGGGAAGCTCAAGCCATTGTTCCTGATTTGTTTTCAGTTGTTGCAGACTTCGTGCTGATAATTTACCAGCCTCTAACTTAGATGAGGATAACAAGAACATTGCTTTGTAACAACACAGAGCAAAGGCACATGAAAGGATAATTAATTCTAGTTTCAAAGTACAGTGTGTATCCTGATTTATCAGTTGCAAAAGTCATTTACTCTGTAAAGTTCAGTAGTAATTTTGCAGTGTGTATGGGCCTGCCTCAATATCCCATAAATTGAAAGTATCCTTTTGGCTCCAGCTGACTTTGGATTCAGTTTTATAACGATTCTTATCTCGGGATCTTAGAGTGTTTTGTAATTACACCTGAATAAATCTTTACTGAGTGTCTCGCTCTCCATGTAGCAATTCACTTTCTGCAGAGGGCAGGGTAGAATTTGGAGGCAGAGAACGAGAGAGAAATGAAGAGCTGGACATTTTGCCTCGCTAAGGGAGAGCAGCCTCTTGCACGCGCCTGTGCAAAACCAGAGCTTGCCTGCTCATGCTCTGTCATCACAGACCTGCACTTTCTTTTACAACTATAAAAGCCTGTGTAGGTTTAAAAAGAAATCTGAGATACGCTTATTCTTACCCTTTCTCCATTTAGCTATGGTGTGCATATAATACACCTTAGAAACAGAGCTTCTTTTCTAATGCAGATACAGCATCATTTTAAAATGTTACGGAGCCCCTATTTTAAGGGAACATTAGAGGCAGTGTTACACAAAATTATTGCCATTTCCTGCAGCTTGTACAGTGCGTGAATATGTTTAAAAAGAAGGGAGCAAAATAATTTGTACGACTGTTACCAAAACAAATCAGGAGTAAGTTTCACTTTTCAGTAAAGACAAAGAGAAAAGGACCAGAAGTTTAAGGAAATAAGAGCACTTCAGCATTTTTATTTTCAAAACAGATTTGGGGGCTTAGGGTGGAAAACCCTTTGACCATCTCAGTTATGTGAGCTTTGCTTTTGTTTTCAGACTGAGAAGGAGGGGTGTTCCAGACATCCAAGGCCCTTTCCTCACCTCCATCAAAAAAGTATACCCCCCAAGTTTGAAATACAAGGACAAAACCAGTCATAAACCTGTAATGTTTTTTCACAAATCCACAAATACCTTGTGGGCTACAAATCCCCAAAATGTGCTTCTGTTGAACCAGGTAGGGTAGCAATGCCTTGCTGTGTACATTTCTGGCACGTATTGCTGTCCTATGGTTGTGAATCTTTCACCCCCTCCAGGGAGCTTCCCAAATTATCTATTCAGTTATTTCCAGTAACTGTTTGTTTGTTTGTTTTACTTTGGGATTAACTCAGTTCCTTCTCTTCCTATTTTTCTTCCAGAAATATCTGTATTGTGTGTTCCCAATCCGTAGCTTGTTCGTTCTCAGGGTTAAGTCATCCGTGTCACGTTTAAAAGAGTTTCAGTCCTTCTCAGTTTTTCCTTTTGTCTCCATACAGCTGCACCAGCCACATGCATCGCCTGATCAAGACCATTCAACCCCCCTTTTTTAAATTCAACAGCAGTCTGGGTGTCTCTGCCCTTTGGAGTGGTGGATTCTGCTGGCTGACACCACTCCAGAGGAAGAAGAAATTCTTCTCTTGGGCAAGTGCTTACTTATTCTTTCGACACGGCTCGTGTAAAAAGGAAGAACAGACATTATTTTTGTTATTATTTTGCCTGTTTTGGTAGGATACAGAGACTTTTCTCAGCACGGAGTCCTGGCTGTGCTAGGCACTGTGTACATATATATATGTGTGGACAAGTCCTGGCCTTGATTTTATTTTTGTTGTTGTTGTTGTTTTTTTCTTTCTCCCTGCCCTCTTTCTTTTCTCATGAATATGAGATATAAGGAAAATGAAATATCTGAGGTTTAACGCTCTACCTCTCTCCCAATAAACACACAATTGTAATAGGAAACATCTGTCATGCTTCCCTAAGAAAAGCAGAGCACAGATATAAAAAGATTGATTGTCTGTGTCTTATTCCATTTTTGTCTCCGTAAGATAGGAATATGGAGGCATCAAAATGCATAACAACATTTCATTTTGGTTTGCTTTGTAACCTGCAATTTATTTCCTTAAATTCAATTAGAGTCTCATCCATCAAACACAGTGTAGCTCTTGAGAGGAGACAGATCAAAATCTAGTAATCACAAACATGCTGAGCTTTGCCCACATGATGTCAGTGGTTCCCATATGGCTTTTCTTATGCTTCAGGCTTCTTTCAGGACAGGATCCTTGACTTCCAAATCCAAGTGTCAGCCAACCGGCTCTCAGTGCAGAGATTGAGTAATGCACAGATTAAGGATTTGGGTTTGCTTCTATTTCTTCTGAAATAAATGGCAACAACCCCTGTGGGTCCAGCGGGAGAAGGAGCCTCTGCATTACTTCACTCACTGATTGCGATCCACACAGGACTGTGCAGAAAGAACTGCCAGATAATTTATAATGTCACAGAGCCTTACTGGAAGGCTTTTTATCATCGTGCATTCAGCCTTAATCCTAGCCGTAAATTTATGTGGCTTGTAATGGATGCATTAAGTAACTGGAATGGCTGGATTGCAAGTTTATAAGTCATCAATAGTGGCAGCTTCACGCTGAAGAGTTTTGGGCTCAGGATAAACAGATGGTTTATTTATCCTAGTCAGCTCACTCAAACAATCTTCCTCATGGATGTAGCAATAATTACGATCAAGGAATAAAAATGTGATAACCCCTGGCAGCTAGACTAAGGGACAAATAGGGAGGGTGTATATTTACTGATGCAAGCCCCAAATTAAGCACAACAGGGACCAGAATATCCGGGATGTGTAACTTCACATTCCCTGGAGTGGGGATGCAGGCACCACAAGGACCACAAGCAAATGATTATGCCTTCTCTTTTTTTAAGACACCAAACATTTCTGCAGTACAGGGTGGCTCCTCATATAACTTGGACAAAGTGATTCACGATGGCTCTTTGTGGCACTCTATCATAGTTGCTGGGAGTCTCTGGCGAGTTCATGTCCACAACTGCACTCTGACAGACACCTTGTTCTTGCCTGATATCTCTGCAGTATCCTCAAGCTCTTCAGAAGAATAATTTCTTGGGCGGAAGCAAGGCTTCCGAGAATCCTTTACTCTGCTTTGGCTTCATACCTGGGATAAATGGTATGAGTCAGACAGGAGCAGACCAGATATTTTCCCTCTGGTTCAGAACTGAGTCTGGAGTTTACTTTCTGCAAGGAGAGGGTTACAGACAGGCTGGGTTCCTCCTTCCTTTTCACGCTTAGATCATTGGTAGCTCTCTGGTCTGCTTTACTTTGTTTGCCTGAACCAACCTTCCCTAGAAAGATTATTAGAGAAAAATGCAAGTAGCTTTTCTAATTTCATATTAAGCAACTAAGCACAAGCTCTCTGACAAAGGAGTTGACTAACTACTCTTTCATTTTCCAAAGCCTATGGGAGAGAGGATGTCTTTTAATAATTTTTATTTTATATTACATTTTCAGGGGTGGGAACCAAAATCAAAACCAAACACATTATAGGGTTTAGCCTAAGCTATTTTTTGGATAGCAGGTTCCCTAGGTTCCTAATTAAGAAGCTTATAGAATGTCCCCAACATATTTAGACCAAATCTGTCTCACCAGTTTTGAGGCCATTATGTTATTTATATTCCTATTTGAGTAATAAATCTGAGTTTAGAACAGTTACATTCACTCAGCTTCTACTGAAAATGGCCTAAAAGTAGACATATATGTTTTTATAGCATTTATATTTTTATAGCATGAAGGATGACACATTTAAGCAGAATATTTTAAAACCAGACACACCCCAAAGAAACTCCCGATCCGACTACAAATTACTTTGGGACTAGAAAAATCTCTATACTTATTCTTCCAATCCTCTGGCCTGAATTGTTCTGTAGATAGGGCAACGTCTATCAAAAGGTTGTCTGTAGTTTTACCAAAGCAGCAAATAAATACTTTCCACACTTGGGATTTCTTTTTCCTTTTTCATAGCGTGAAGAATTGAGGAACATGGGTCAATAGCCAGTCTCTCGTTTCTGTCATTTGCTGTGGATTTCTCTGGATTAACCTCACGTTTTTATGAGCGTAAATCAGAAAAAAATTGGCTGTTTTCCCACTGTAGCTGCACGTGCCTTAAAATCAAGAGAAGAATCAGGCTTGCTTTGTATATTTTTTCTCCTGAAAACTCTATGGATACGGTAGCGTCTGCTTGCAACGAGGGTGGAAATTCCAGCATCACGCAGCGAATCTTAAATCTCCGGGTTTGCCGTCGCCAGTACTGTACAAATCAAACCCTTGCCCATCTCTTTCCAGTACAGCCTGAGCAGTGGCACTCCCCGTGAAGCTGCAGGTTTGTTCCCTGCACCCACGTACACCTGCAAAGGAGATTGCAACTGGCTGGGGCTGTGGTGTTTGGCTGAACTCCCCGCAGGAAGGGGGGGGTGTCAGCAAACAGACTCCGCTGGGTCTGCCAGACGGTTGTGTAAAAGTCGTTCATCGTGTGTAAGTCACTCTGCAGGTTCCCAGCATGGGAAGTATCTCTAGGCTGGTCTACAGAAGGAAATTCTTCGGCATATTTCATCTTTTTCCCCAAAACAGGAAAACATTGATGAAATGTCGTCTTCATCCCCCCCGTGTTACAATGCTCTGGTTTCCTATCTGTGGCGATATTACCTTCTCAGTCATAAAAAAATATTTTTATAAATGTTCATAACTGCTGTATGCATTCTGAGGAAAAGGTGATAAAGCACAGAAAGAGAATTTATTCTTCCCCTAATCTTTCTCTGTCTCATTTATTCTTCCAGTTTCCCTCTTCTCATCCTCACATCCCACTTCCTTTCCACATTCCTATTATCTTTGTTCCTTTAAAATATTTTCTTCACAACCAAAAGTATCAGCCCACAGTGGTCTTCTGCATTTGTCTTCTGTCCTTTGTTAAAGGGAATTGGAGCAGGGGGTGGTCTTGGGCTGCTTTCCAAGAAAGAAGAGGGAAGAGAGGCACTTGTTTATCCCTGCCAAGGACTGGAGCAGTCCCCAACCTTTTTCTTTAACAGCTTCTATCATATTCCTTTCTGCCTCTCACGGGGTAAGCACCTTTGTATATAAATTACTGTTGTTATTATTTACCTAGGGAGCGTGTGTATGGCAGCTGACACGAGTAGTTTGCAAACGTCAGTTTAGATGTCCGCGTTCTTTCACAGGAATGACCGAGGTGACCTCTCCATAATCCCATTCTTTTAAGGTTTGAGAGTTTGTTGGAAACAAACTTCCTGCTAACAAGATCAAGGTATGGTGTCTGCACATTTCATTGCTTAGGTGCACAAAAGTGGACTTGGCACTCCCCTCCCCCCCATTATTTCACAAGATTTTTTTGCACCTTTCTGCTTCACGGAGGACCCTCTGGAGCAGCAGAAGCAGCAGAGACAGAAACTTGAGCGGATTTGGCAGCTCACTGCCAGGAAGGGGAAGTTGGCTGAACTGCTTTGCTTTTTCTGCCCCCTTTTTTTTTTTTTTTTTTTAGCAGGTTGAAGGTGAACTCCTAAGCAATTGTGGAGGGAGGCCCCACCTCTCCCAGCCCGATCTGCTCGGGTTACCCTCCGTCTCTGCTCAATGGGAGCTCGCAGTGAGCCCCATGCCTGCCTGCAGCCCGCTGCCTTAAACTCGGTACCTGCCAATAACACAGTCTGCAGAGCTCAGACCTTACTCTCTGGAAGATTTGCTGGAAAACACCAGGCGAAGGATGAACTAGCACCACTTGAAAAGAGATTCAGCAACCGAGCCGTTGCAAGCAGTAGCTGAGCGATGCCTTCGTTTCTTTTTTTTCGTTAAGAAAAGAGCGTTTAGGAAAAAGGAGAAGTCACCAGAGGCACGACTCTGGCAGTGATGGCTCTGACTTCACCTGCCTCTGCAGATGACTCACGGGGTGTTATAAAAAGCAAGGCCCTGCCAAGTTTCGCTTCTTGGAACTGAGTGGAAATCTCATTAGTTTATACTTTTTCCCCTGCGGGATTCTTGAGGAAGCCCCAGAATCACAGAAACTTTGTGGCTTAAGGGACCTGTTGCTGCGTTTGGAGAACCGCGTGTCAGTCCGGGAAGCGACCGCGTCTTTGGGCTGGACCTGATTTTGATCTTCGCGAGCAATCTCGGGGAAGCCTGGAAGGAGACTCGGGAACGTACTGAAGCAGGTCTGTGAGCCTTTCGGGGTTGGCAAGCCGATCCTATCAAAAAAATCAGGAAAGCAACCTCAAAAATCAGATTAGCTCTCCTGTATGCTGCCTGAACGGAGGTTCTTTCCATCTGATGCTGTTGGCAGATTTGTGTTTTAGAGCTTTCCTCTGCTGTCACGAAAGAAAAAAAAAAAAAATATAATTGAATTGCACGTGAAATCGGTGCAAACTGAGATTCTCAGGGAGCAGCCTGGTTTTAGGAGTGGAGGTGGCTCTGTATGGAAATCCCGAGCGTGGCAACAGCGTGGCCTGAGGACTTTGGCTACCGGCAAGCACGCCAGCAGTTCCCGTGCGCGGGACTATTCCCCTGTGCCGAGTGAAAGCCACGTGTGAGTTGTCAGGGTCGGGAGGAATGTGGTGCCAGATGGAAACAGCATAAACAGCCGGGGGAGCGCACCTGGGGCTCGGAGCGAAGACGGGAGATTTTTGTTCTCGTAGCCTACTCGTTCCGAAGGTGGTTTAGCTACACCACCTACTTCGGGGAAGAGTTTTGCCGTGGAGTCTCGGTAGGTTTTGGGTTTTGTCTTTTGCTTTTCTATTTTATTCTTTTCTTTGGCGAACGCTCCAACCAACTCCCGTAGTTCAGCCCAGCTCCTGGGAGCCGCTCTCTCGGAACCTTCGCACCGTAAAACCGCAGCAGGGAGGGGAAGCGGAGCCGGCTCCTCACCCCCGGCACCGCGCAGGGTCCGCACGGCGCTGGGCGAGGGGCCGGCACTCCGCCCGGCTCCGCGCTGCCCCGCCGGTGATGGTGATGCCCTCGCCGCTCGCACCGGCCGCCGCGTAGTAAAAGCAAGACGGAAAAAACAAGCCCCTCTCAATATGGCGATTGAAGGGAGGCTGACGAAGAAGAAAATGATTGACAGGACGAGTCTATTTAAACAGCCCGGCCGAACCATTGGTTACGGCGGCGGGCACCGCCCCGCCGGCCCGGCCCTGCCTCGCCGCCGCCGCCGGCTCTAAAGGTGGCTCCGGCCGGGCTGGGTTGGGCTGCTGCCTCTCCGCTGCCCCTCCGAGCCGCGGGGAACGGGGACTGATGGAGGCCAGAGGAGTGGGAAGGCACCACGCTCCCCGCTAGCCGCCTCCCCCCGCAAAGCCCGGGCCCGGCGGGATTGGTGCCCACCCCCCAAAACAAAAAAAAACCAAAAAAACCCCCAAAAATCCGAACACCCCAACACCCCATCCCGTTGTTTGCCGCGAGAGGCCTGAGTAATGGTGGTGGTTGGTTACGTTTTGACGCATTCCTGTGACAGGAGTCTCCCACGGCTCTGATTTTCCCGGGTTGGGTTCTGTCGATGTAGCCAGAAGTGGGCCGGGATTAGGGACAAGCTCAGGGCTAAGGGGGAGTGCTGTCCCCCCGGGATAAGCAGGGGAGACCAGCACTCTGACACCACTGGCTGTAAATCCAGGCTTCCAGAGGAGAGGGGAATCATCCCTTACTGCCTTCTTAGCAGAGAAAGGACAAGGTGAAGAAATGGCTCAAAAGAAAAAAAAAAATAAAATCTGCAGGGTTTTGGGATCTCAGCAAGCAGGGGAAAGAAAACAAAAGCTCTCGATTTTGCCCTGTTCGTGTGCTCAGAAGATTATATGGGCCAAGAGTTACATCCAGGGATTTTATAAGCAACTTCCTCAGATAGACACAGCAGGTATGGTGGTGATAAGAACAACATGGTGTTCTCCTCTCTACCCTCCTGTCTCCAGCCCCTTCCAAAGCCATGTCCCCTCGCTAGGCAGAGCAGCCCCCTCAATGCATTTGCAGGACAGCGTGTGCGCTCTCGGGTGCTGAAGGTTTTGACTTTTCCAGAGGCCCAGATCCAACTCCTGAATCTCTGGAGGGCAGGAGGTTCTTCACACAATCCATCTAGTCAGGTCTCTTCTACAAGCAGAGCAACCCTCTCCAAATTTTGTTTCTGGGGGGACCACACCGGTGACAAACTATCTCAGCAAGGCAGGGATCAACACAACTGGGTTTAACTGCCTGAGAGAGGACTCAACTGATTTGGCCTTGAAGATGTGGAGCTTTTACCCTGTGTTGTACTTACACAGACTCACTCTGGTTTGGGATCTACAGTTTTGATGAGCCACTGAAACCTTCACTGCAGATGCTCTTGTGAACTGGTAGGCTAAACTCTGCATGCACAGGAGACATGACAAAACCATTACACAGCGCCCAGGCCCAGGCCATAGCAGTCTACTTGCCTGCATCAGATCCAAGGTAGGGGCCCTGGCCTCTGCTCACAGCACTCCCACAAGTTATCTCAGTGTTACCAGACCTGAGTTCAAAAAAGTCATACACATTGACAAAAAAACAAAAAAAAAAAAAAAAAAGAAGAATACAAATGAGATTAGTTTTTAAACCACAAGGTTGAAATAAAATACTAGCCACGCTATTTTTGTTTTGCCAGTTTTTTAGCACTCAGAAATTGTTTCCCAACTCCTCTCAGCAACCACAAGTTCTAGTAATTCACTTACAGAAAATTGAAGCTGACATTTTCGTGTCTGCAGGAGCTGAGTCTTTTTTTTTTTTTTTTTTGAAGTAGTAAGTCCATAATAAAACTGCATCAGATGGCAAACCAGGGTCTATTAATCTGCTTTATTTGCAGGATTTCATCTTTGTTTCTCTAGGCTTTCCCGTCTTCGACTTTCATAGCTACCAGCAAAGAAGTACCATTTCAAAGTTCATTTTCTCTTTCAGGTACGGGAGTTGACCTACACAAGAGAGTGGTTGTAGGCTAAGAAAGGGATATGCAAAATATGCCCGAAGGCTCCGTGAAGATGCTCAGGGCTCACCCTCCTGCTGGGGGTGCTGGTAACCTGCCGAGTGTCCTACCTGTCACTTCTTAGATGAGGTTCCAGTCTCTGCTCCCTGGGAGTCACTGCTTGTCTCGTGACTCTGCAAAAGAAAGGCAAACCCCTTGTCGTTAGGATTACAACACTGTACTGGAGTAGAAACACATACCAGGAAAAAAAAATTAATAATAACGGGGTCCAAATCTTGGAAGAGACTGCGTGCCCCACAGGTAAACAACCAGGAACACGGCTGCAGTGCAAAAGAACCCTGATTTATTTGCAACCTTTGGAAAAGAAGAAATAAGTTACTGTAGAACAAGAACCTTCTCTTTTCTGTTGTTCTGTTTATACCTCCCCGAGCACAAGGGGCGGGGACTAGGCTCCTGGATGCTGTACAAGTATATTGAAAACGAATAATTAAAGCTAAAGGGACGGAGGCGGAGGGCAACGGGGGTTAGAACACGGACGCGGAGGACTTGGGAGTACACGCGAATAATTTAAGCCACTGATGGAAGCAAAAGAGAAAATGAATGGTCTGCGCCTGGGGTTATCCCTCTATTCCTTCTCCTCCACTGATGCTCCCGTGGAGCATTCGCGGAGACCAAGCGCGCAACCCGCAAGAGCGACTGAGGGTCGAGCTCTGTCCCCGCGGCCCTTTCGGCTTCCCCCCCACCCCGCCCTGTGCCGCGGTCTAGGCAATCCACCTTAAATCGCTGCGGCTGCGAAGGAGAAAAAGGCTGTGTCTGCAGCGACCTTGCCATGATCTAAAGTGTTTTGTTTACAGTCAGGCACCCCCGATGGCTGCAGCAAATCGTGAGAGAAGCAGGCGCCCGCTCGTAGTAGCAGCGAAGCGTGGAAAAAAAAAAAAAAAAAAAAAAAAAAAAAAAACCCAAACCGAAAAAAAAAC
>WTSP01009743.1:0-63486 GCA_025331215.1 Actenoides lindsayi | reverse complement strand
AAGAGAAGAGAAGAGAAGAGAAGAGAAGAGAAGAGAAGAGAAGAGAAGAGAAGAGAAGAGAAGAGAAGAGAAGAGACTTCTTGATAGTCCTCAAAGATATTTCAGTCTTCATGATTCACCAGATGGTTGAAAATCCGCACCCCCCCCCCCCGAACACTTGAGTTTTCCTCATTGCTGCTGTGGCCTCTGTTACCATAAACAACAGCTTCTTTCTGTATCATTTCAAGCTTCTATATTCAGGTGGCATAATGCTTTATACTTGTTTTTCTTTTGTTTGATCTTTGTGTGCTTTCCCTTTTCTCCTCATATTCATAACTTCTTTTCATTCTTCACATTCTGTACCACTCCCCCCATATCAGACTAAGTTCACTTCTCTGCTTATATCCCATAGCCTCTGCTTTTAGGTAAAGAAAGACTTTAGAGAAGCATTACAAGAAGTGATAATGGCACAGTTTTTACAAAGAAACCTCAGATGGCATAGCTACCTATCACAAATATTAACATATCCTACCTACAAAATCTGTTTAATTGAGGAGGAAATCAGGCAATAAGTGGGTTTTGCACATTGTATTAGTTAACAAATTATTCTACTGATCAATTAGATGCATTTGTGAAAGGTCATAGTTTGCTGGGGTAGAAGCTGAGTGGATTATCAGTTTGTAGAAAAGTATGGTTGGCAGTATCAGCAAACTGAAGCCCTTTTAATCTTTTGTTCTGATGTACTCAGAAAGAAATTCTATAGCAGCTGAAGCAAAAGTAAGGTAACTGGTTTTGTTAAAAAAAGCATAGCTGATCTAAACTATGCTTTCAAATATACAGTTTTATCCATTTAATCTTATTCACTCTAAACCAGAACCTTTTAAAGCAGGAAAAGAATGCAGGACCATTCAATGGAGTTAAATGCTTCCACTGCATCAAAGTATAATAATGCTTAATGCTTCTCATACTTTCAGTGGTCATATGTACAACTGAAGAGGGCTAAATACAGCATTTGAAGCTGGTCCTTTGTCATAAAGCTGGATCGGTCAGGTGAAATGAAATTTCCTTCAAAAGGGATTTTCAAAACCACTAAGCATTGGCCTAACACTGTTTTAACTGAAGCTAATAGATGCTGCAGACAAAGTAAATGTATATGGTCTCTCAGTTTAGGATAACAGGCTGAAGAGAAGCCCAATGGGAGAATGAAGCACTTAAATTTCAGAAAAGTAGGGGGGTTAGTTTCAAAAGTAATATTGAAACAAGGCCCCAGTGATTAAATTATAAATACTTTTTTAACAGAAGTATATCTAAACATTATTGATACGGTTTTGATATTGATTTTTATTTGATATTGATACAGTTTGAGAAAAGCAAGATGTCTTGACCTCGTACATGAGTTATGGGTAAAATAAAGTGTTCCCATATTAATTGAAGAAATCTCTGGTGATTGCTATAAGTAGTGACTGGGAGAAATTTTATAAGGTGAAAACATTGCCATGTTTCAGAATTCAGGAAAAAAACATTTCATTTTTATTTCCCTAGTTAAATTTTAATTTCAGGCTGAAGTAATTTGATACTTTATGCATTTGGTTTGGTTTCTTAAGAAAGATGGGTTGTCATATGTCAATAGTCGAGTTTTGGACAGTGCAGTTCAATATGTATTTTATACTAATATTCTGAATAGCTACTTGAAAGTTTCACTGCCTAAGGTAAGAGAAGAATTTATGACAGTTTTCTTGAAAGTAGAATTAGGTTTTAGACTGAAGGAAATTATGAGTGTGGACATTCTGAAGAGTGGGACATTTCAGTACAACAACCAACCTTGTGGAATAATAATTCCAACTTTCTTGACCAGTTTTCTAAGAACCCTCATTCTTTGAGCCTTCATTCCTTTTGCCTAGAGTTAAAGAAAAATCTTTATATTTGAATGAAGGAGAATCTGGACTTAGTACCAATGTTGACTCCATAATAAACTGAAATCCTATGCAAGACTGAACATTGCTTTTACTGTGAAACTGAGATTAAAAATGTAGTTTTTCTCCTGGCCAAAAAAAAAAAAAAATTCTTATACAACAATTCTAAACTTAGAGTTTGCATTTCTACCTGTGACAGTACTCAGATTGACCTCCCATCCCTCCTACATCCTTCAACAACTACCTCTTACAGGTTTAACTAGCAAATATATTTTGAAGTGACATCATGAAGTTCTACACTCAAATGCAACACACTGGTTTCCACTGGAGCAATCTTGACTTAAAGTCACAACATGAAACATGCTTAAATTATTTATTTAGAACAAAAACGTAAGGAGAAAACAGACTATACCAACAGAACAGAAAGAAACAAGCAACTGAGTACACAACCAAATCCATAAACCAAGCCTAATATGTCTAAAGAGGAGGGATGCATTCTCCTGCAAGATCTCATGTCATTTTCCTTGATTTAGAGACTATTTCAGCATCAATAAGAGAAAGAGACAGAGCTCTTCAGAAATTTCCTTTTTGCTCACCCAACTTCTCCAAGGATTACAGAGCTTTTAAAACTTCCTGACTTATTGATACTCATAGTTTAGCAAAATTTTTAATATCACTGGAGAAAACAAAACAACAAATATCAGTGAGGCTTTCCATTGCAGGCCTATGTGACCTCATCTGCAACCACTATTTTCTCTGTACTGTGGAAATTCAGTGATGTAGGGTTTTAGCCAGCATCTGGATTTATAAGGTTGGATCAATACATTTGCAATGTATTCATTATGTTTAAAAAAATGTGGAATTTGCAAAATTCTAAGGCTACAGCACAGTTAAATAGCAGTTCTATACAATTCACAAGGACCAATAAAAGATTAATACAAATTTTAGGTTGTTATGTATCAATTGTATTACTATACTGGCATGTTTTAAGAGTAGATGTGTTAAAAAAATATTTCAGATGGTTTATTGCTAATAGCAACACAGATAAGAATGGAAAGTTTACTTTCATTTGGGATGGATTTTAAAGAGAATATTAAGAGAGCAGCAGTGCTGCAATTGTTCAGCTATTTGTTCCACATGCACTTCTTCCTAATAAGAAAATCCATAGCTGTGCATAATAAACAACAAAACCACAGAGAACAGCAGAGTCTTAGCAAACTTATTTTCCTCCTAGAGAAAGAGAATATTGAAAATTTTCTAACCTAGTTAGCAATTTGTCAATTGCTACAGTTTAAACTTACAGAAATACAGTATTTTTTCTTCTATTAACAGTGAAAAATAATGCTTCCAGTGTGTGTTTCCCTGCAAGTTATTTTTTCACATTCTGCAAATCCTCCTTTCCTTCACATCACATTAGGTATAGATCTTACTTTTCATTAACAGATAGCTTCTGGGACCGCTCAGATTGAAACCATAGCATTTACTTATCCCAAAGCCTTCACACACACCAGCCCCCTTCTGCCCTCTTATTGATCTAGTTGCAGTGGTAAAATACTAAAATTTTGCATCATTTTAAATCTAATTTCTTCTACTATCCAAATGATCTGTAGGTTTTCAGACAGAACATATTTCCAGTTTCCAATTTCAAGAATTTAAAGTTTATATCTTTTTTTTTTTGTCTGCTCAATATATTTTCCTTTATTTTTAAACCTTATACTGCAACACAACTACAAAGAGAACTGCTAGACAAATAGAAAAGCATTGTATATTATTTTGCAATTGAAAGGAAGATAACCAAAAGGTGTATTTAAACACAATAGTCTACTTGCAATTTTGGTAAATTTGTACCCCTAAGATTTGTTTTTGTTTTGTTTTTTTCCTATTCCCAAAAGCCGAATCAATTTAATATACTTCCTAAGAACTTTTGTGTGACCATGAAGCACAAACCAAAAAAAATTAAAGTAATTACAATCTTAAAATCTCATAAACAAATTCTAATTCATACAGTTCAAACCCCAGTAAATTAAGTACATAGGAAGAGGAATAAAATTTCTATCTATTTACAATTGTCTTCTTGTTATCTGAAGTTTCCACGGAAAATGAAACAACTTTTTGCCCATTTTACAGGCTGTTTCATGTCTTAGATCTAAGATAAGGAACATAGAATCATAGAATGGCTTGGGTTGGAAGGGACCTTAAAGATCACGTAGTTTCAACCTGCCCTGCCATGAGTGGGGCCACCTTCCACTAGACCAGGTTGCTCAGTGTCCCATTCAACCTTGCTTGAACACTTCCAGGGAGGAGGTATCCACAACTTCTCTGTGCAACCTCTTCCAGTGTCTCACAACCCTCACAGTAAAGTATTTCCTACTTATGTCTAATATAAATATACCCTCTTTCAGTTTAAAACTGTTAGCCCTATAGTACCAGATAAAAAGTCCCTACTGTAGGCCCTGGGTGTAACTTTTTTCCCTTTAAAAATGGGAGTTATGTTTCCCTTTTTCCAGTCACTGGGGACTTCACCAATCTGCCACAACATTTCAGCTATGATGGATAGTAGCTTAGCAACTTCATCTGCCATAAAAGCAACAATGACAGGTTGTCATTTGGAGTTCATGGCCTGGATGAATTAATCCACTCCTTTGGTTTCTGTCCTGTCCTGTCACTGCACAGGAATTACCATTGCAGCCTTTATTAACTTGTACTGGCAATGTCAAGACAAATTCTTCAGAAAATAATAAAAAAAGCTATGATACAGGGTCTAATATACGATCATATAACGGAGGAAGATTTTTTTATGATCTCATATTTTAAGATATTATTATTTTAAGATTATTATTTTATACTTTCATCCTAAATCTTATGTATTTCTGTAATTTTAATAAACAATGAAAATGTTTCTGCTATCCTCACTCTCATGTATGACATACCACAAACTAAAAGCAAGCCAATGATGCTCAATAATTTGCTCAATTCAATAGAAGAATTTGATATTAAAGCTCAATTTTTTTTATTTTTTTTTTTTTAAATGACTTTCAGAAAGTAAGTTAACCTCTCTCTGGCAATTTTTCCTGAATGTATAGTTGGTTAAATCTACTTTTTTATTCAGCCAAAGAATATTACACAACTGAGTACAAATTATGAATTACTATATTCTGCATGAAAATAATTTTATATGTTATAATTTCTGTTTTGTTGATATTGTACTTGTACTAAAAGATAAAACTATGGCTTAGTGTCTCTATGTTTTCCATTACTCCACAAATTTTCTTCTTATCTGAAAAGACACACCAGCATGTATATTACCCTCATTTCTGAAGTATGTTGTTAATTTTGCAGCTAGAGACATTAAAACATAATGAAGATGAGAACTGTTCCTGTTCACTCCAGAAAGATATGGCAGAGGACATGGAATTTCCCACATAGTAACTTCATTGTGTAATAACTTTTCCTTCTTTAGATATTCTTTCACATTTCTATTTTGTCTCCCTTTTCCAAAACAAAATGACAAATCAAATTTAGCATCTGAGGTAGTAATAAGCAAAATAATGATACGATATTGTATTCTAAGATCTGTGCCTTCAGAAACATCTATCTCATGTCGCTTCAGGTTTCAGCAGCAGCACTACAGTTGTGTAGAATCATTAACTCAGAAATCATAACTTTTTTCTGGAGATGTGAGCGCCTTGGTATTTTGAGCACTGCATTATGATAAATGTCCTTTTAATCTATTATGAGATACCAAATTGTATAACTTTAATTTCTTTCTAATATTTCCCCAAAATCTCCTTAGTCACAGGCAACAATAGAATGTATCATTTCACATTCACCTCTCTTTTAGCTTATTGGTACTGATTTCTAATAATTGTATTATTGCAGGCATTTTCTGTGCTGAAAATTCATTCATATCTTCATAGTTTAGCTTCAGGGGTTTCCATTTTTTATATTCTTACCTCTTTGAACTCCCTCACCAGCAAATTAGTCTTCTTTTGAAACACAGCTAAACAAATATGCTTCTCAAAGAATATTTTTTATTTATGACTTCTGCTGTTTACTGGTGGCCCTAGTATTAAACAGTGCATTTTCAAAGAGTGGAAATTAGATTTGCCTAAATGGAAGAAACTATGCTGTATACATAAAAATAACTACATGGTCCTTTTGACACCACAAATATCTCTACAATTTTCAAAGTATGCAAAGGACACAAAAAAAGATCAATGAAAACAAAACTAATGATGAATCTTCAATGAAACACTGGAGGCAATTTTTGAACCCAAAGAACACTGAGTACATTAGAGTTTGAAAATTCCACTTGGAGACACTCTACCCACAGCCTTCATTTAAGTAATAATACTGAAACTAACAAACCTTCAGAGTGAAAGTACTGGGCAAATGTGGTTTGCATGAGTATGTCACTCTATATAAATATTTCTCTGAAAAATTACAAAACAATGCACCATATAGAAATGGTCAGTCTTAGATTCATAAAAGTTCATACTCTCTTGTAAAGTTCTACCCAATATTATTCATATTTAGAAGGTGAAGTTGTATTTATAGACATTTAGAGTGCTGCAATCCTCTAGTGCTTCAAAAACTTAATGAGGAAAAAGGATAGAAAGAAAGAAAGAAAAAGAGAAAGAATAAAAGAAATAAATATTTTTGCTTTTAAAATCACATTTTGAACTGTCTTGTTTAGGCTTCCATGTCTTAAAAACCAACCAGACAAAAAACCACAACAAAACAGAAGAACAACAAAAAAGAAAGACGACACAGAAGGTAAGGCAATAAAATCATGTACAAACCTGTGATATAGGTGGAGAATAGGAAAATGGAAAGGTAAAAGAGTTCTCCTAGACTGGAAAAATGTCTGTTGTGTTATTATTTCTTCTTAGCAATAAGTATACAGCAAAAGAAATATAAAAGTTCATAAACTAGCCACAATGTGTAGTCCAATCTAGTGCACATTATAGTGCTGAAAGGAACAAGATATGTATAAACAAATTGCCTATTCAAAGAATTGATGTATACAGGATTCTGAGATACATACTTTAACATTCTTCAAGTATTTAACAGTTATTTTGCAAAAATAGGTCCTCTCTTCACATATGCTTTTAGTGTCTTTTTGATCTGATCAAGCTAGTAGATAGCTAGGTGCAAAAGAGGTAAGAATATCACTTGCCTGAATTGTTCATAGATGACAACTTTGTTGAATATTTATAGCATTGGTTTGTTGACCTTCTGAGCATGCCTTTTATTTCTACTTGCCATGAATCCTGGAAAAGATTATATTATGCCTTGGTGAAGATTTTAAATGGAAAGAACCAAATAAAGTGAATATTCGGTTGTTTTCTGTGTATTCTTTTATGAATTTATGACATTTTAATTCTGCAACAGAACCCTGAAAATCAACCTTTTAATTTGCAGGAATATAAAAGTCATTAACATTTTGAGTTATCTTGAGGCTACCACCAGAAAACTTTAAGTTGAAGAAAAATTATTATACATGAACAAGGTAAATTTCCTAGCAGTCTGATGAGGAGAAAATGTCAAAGTCATTGAGAAAGGCCAAAATAGGAAGTATAGTTGGCATCTTCCACTGAAGTAACTTCAGCGTATTCATTCTGCTTTTTCTTTTGTTTTCAGTCTTACAAGGGAGCAACAATAAATAATTAATCATTCTGTTAAAAAATCCAGGCAAAAATTAAATGTTTCTCCATTTTTACATAGTACTTTATATATACAATGTTACTTCATATATGAGCAACTTCATTGTTGTCAGTTTCTTCTACTGTTTGAGATAAAAAGCACACAGTTGAAACTGCAGCAGAAAAAATTCAGTAAAATTAGGCCATGTGTTTATAATACCACAAAACTTATCAGGCACTGTTATCCTAGGGTATAACTTATAAAAATCTCGTTTATTTTCAGTTGTGATGCTACTAGATTTAAAATTCAGCAGATCACCACCCATGTAACCTCTACACAAAACACTTAGTAACCCTAGTTTTAAACTCAGTTCCTGTTTTCTGTTCTTGTACATGTCTTTGGTGGGGTTAACTAACAGCAAAGGTGGGGAAGAGAGAGAGCTTTCACCATAGAAAGAAGGTGGGGGGGAGAGAATGAAAGAAAGAAAAATGTCTTTTTCCATAATCAGACACTCTTCTTCTCTGTAGGGATTTTCAAACAGTTAAGAGAACACCTGCTGTTCTTGGGACGAGAAACATTTGTACTGCCAAAGAAGGTATTTTGTGTAAAACTGCATGGATCGACAGTGACACCCAGTGGGCATAGCTTTTGCCACAGCAATGCGGTCACTAAAGCTGCATTTCCCGGCTCTTCTGTCTAGGATGCTTTCTTCTAGCAAGGAGTAACTCTTAAGCAAGTCTGGTTTAATAGGATTAAGCCAAATACTGTTTTGTGGGGGTTTTCTGATGGTTGGGGTTTTTTTTGTTTGTTTTGTTTTTTCTTTTACTAACATGTTTTACTATTATGAAGAGTATGCAGTGCCTGATGTTTGGAAATATCAGTTTTATATAGGTTTAAGACAGACTTTTAGTAGTTAATGCTAAAAGTAACGTATGTAGCCAAAGTGAAAGAAAAATGAAGGCAATAAATAAAGGCAAAATGGCATCTTGGCCTAAAACTGTGAAAGCTTTTAAGTTTAAGGAGTGCTTACATGTAACAATATTGTACTAACTTTAATTAGTATTATATTAATATTTTAATACTACTCTTTTAGAAAAATTCTACTATCTAAAAATAAGCACAATTACTTCTAGTAAGTCATTATCTACATAGTTGCACATTTCTTCTTCTTAAACCCTGATCTTGCCAGTGACTCAATACAAAAGGACTGCAAATTCTTCCAGGCACAAGCTGTGTGTTAAGGTTTGTAAGCAGGATTAACTGAACTGAAGTAGAAGGAACATAAAAAGGATTTCAAAATGCTATGGTATGGCTAACTAAACTGTGCTCCCATATGGTATATGAGGGAAGGAGTAATATCTAAGTTACTCTGCCTGTAGTTTTCAGGTTAATCATTACTAGAATTTTTTCCTGTCTGATATTGTGGATAGGAGTTTCTCTTGCTATATGACAACACAGTATTTATTTAATTGAAGATGAAGTTAATCACTCCTTCACCACAAGATTAGTGTTATATTTACAAACCACTATATAAGTATATGTATAAACATGTCTTACACTCCTTGGATCATTGATAGTCCAAATAATGCAAACAATATCCTGCTCAGACTAATGAACACTGCACTCACATGCAATTAGGTAGTGTAGCACCGATGGTAAAACATTCTACTGGTTTTGGCTGGGATAGAGTTAATTTTCTTCACAGTATCTACTATGGGATTATATTTTGGATTTGTACTGAAAACAATGTTGATAACACAGGAATGCTTTAGTTATTGCTGAGTGATTAGCTATTGTGATTACACAGAGTCCAAGGTCTTTGCTTCTCACACTACCCTAACCAGCAAGTAGGTTGGGGATGCACAAGGTGTTGGGAGTATATATAAAGCTGACCCCAGATGACCAAAGGGATATTCTATACATAGGATGGATATCATGCACAGCATATAAAGCTGGGGGAAGAAGAAGGAGAGAAGAACATTCAGAGTTACAGCATTTATTTTCCTATGTAATGGTTGTGCATGATGGGACCCTTCTTTCTTGGAGATGGCTGAACACCTGCCTGCAGGTGGGAAGTAGTGAATGAACTCTTTGCTTTGCTCTGCTTATGAGCATGGCTTTTGCTTTAGCTATTAAATTGTCCTTATGTCAACCCATGAGTTTTTCTCAACTTTTACTCTCTTGATTCTCTTTCCTATCCTGCTGGATAGTAGAATGAGTGAGTGGCTGTGTGGGGCTTAGCTGCCATCTAGGTTTAAACCACAACAAGAATAAAAATGGTAACTGAAAATCCAGAGTGTTGAAGAACAGGACCCAATCTTTGCACTGAAAGTGAAAAAACCACTTAAGTCTACTACTGGAATGATCAAAACTGCAGAGCACGTGGCCTGATCAATGTATACACTATATTTTCTAAAAAGTACAGATGTATTTATATTTGAAAACTGAAAAAAACCACACTTTGTTCTCTTCTAACTGTAGTTTTGTTAATAAGCTAATGCTAAGGAAAACTTTCTAATAGGGTTTCTTACATTTTCCTACAGATATACTCTACCAGTGGGATTTTCAAGTTCAGGCATGCAGTCTTGTTTTTTTTTCTAGAAAGCAGTATAGTACCCTTGTCTAAATAAAGTATTAACTACTTAAAAAAGGACAAATTTGAAATATGAAAAAAATGCTGTCTGCCTTTTTCTCTCTACATTAGTCAGTTTGGAGGCACTGTTGCTTTCTATGAAGCACATTCTAGTGTTCCGAAATGAATGTTAGATTCCTAAAATGTAACATTGCCTGGGTATTTTGTATTCTTTCTTTCAGAAGTGGGAACGTCAATACAGCAAGTCAGGCTAAGAAAATATCCAGTTTCTCACAACCAAGAAAAACCAAAAAACCAAACCAAACTTGCAAAAGCTCAGAATCTATTACTACTTGACAGCTGGTAATAACAGAATTCTATGGCATGGACATAAGATTAAATTCTGTATGGTTTCTTAAAAAAATATCTAACAGTTTACAAATCTATATTAAAAGATTCATATTTTAAAGCACTTTCTACAAAAGAGCTAGTTGCTTTCATACTTAAAGCTTTTAAAACAAAAGGTTTTATGATGTTACCATTCCAAGGAGACATTCTCCTCCAAGCATTCTCTCCACTGCCCTTCTACGTGCCAAGGATAGTCTGATTAACACTTCCCTCTGGGAAGCATTTCTGCTAGACTAACACTCTGCTTTATCAGCTTCTTTGTAGCTTACTGAAACAGCATCCATGACCTTTTGAAACCTCCTCGATGTTATATTATAGTTTTCCAGGGCTGAGAAATGTGATCACTTCTTCCAAAAGAATATTTGACAGCTATAGCTGGTCACCTCAGAAACACTGTTGTCCCAGTTATTACAAGCAAATAAAAATCTAGTAGCTAGCTGGTATTAGATAAAAACAAAGCATTTACCCATGAAAAATTTCCACTGCAGACTAGAAAGAAGGAAGAAGTTTGCGAGTTTACATATCAGTTCATAATCACTTACACTAGAAAAATTACACTTTATATGAATACTAATGGGGGACAGTGAATGTGGATCTTTACTAGCTCTTAAGAGAAAGAAAGGTGTAAAAGTAAAAAACCAAGCAAAACATGATAGTTCAGGCTTAGTGGACCTTAAATCTTACTTGCCATGTTTCAGCAAATGAAGGTCATCAGAGATTGTTTGAGGATCAGTTCAGGATTTTTTGCATAAGTTTAGTAAGAAAACGTTTATTAAAAAATAGAAAGACAGAATCAGATCCTCAAAATAATGAACTGTTCATTATGGTACAATATTTTAATTACAATAAATTTAAATTTGAAATGAACAGTAAGGAAAATATTAAAAAAAAAAAGAGAGAGAAATTATTTTCTTCTCTTTTGCAGTGAGATTTCTTAATAACAAAAAACCCAAGTATTTTCCTACTATTTGTGCTATAGCTATTACTTTGATACAACAGAGTACATCATACACTAGAATTTGTCTCAGTGACATGCATTAAGTAAAAACATGCAGTTTTTAATTGAAAAAAATATTTCATTTTCAGTAGCTCAATACAAGTTACTTACATGATCTATAGTGAGCTCTTAGTTTCTGGGCATTAACACACAAAGAACCAAAATCTGTGTTACAATATTCCAACAAAATCTACTTCTTATAGCCATTTAGTTATGCCAGTGAGAAGACAACAGATGGGCTTTTTGCTCAGGATAACTCTATTTTTTATCAGACATTACAGAAAGTGTTCAGTTTTTGCAAAGAGGGTCTATAAGTGGGGAATAGGAAATGCCTTCTCTCATTTCATAGCCCTGCATTCTCCTCCATGGTACTGTGTAGGGAAAATTTTAGAAAATGCTATGGTAGTAATCATGGTCTTCATACGTCATTCCAAGAGCTTCTGAATTCTGTTTCCAGATCTTTTCTCTCATCTTATTCCATGGAATGGAACTCAATCTCAGGTCCTTTCTTCAGTTTAAAATGATGTACACAGTTTCCTTGTCCATCACCTTTGCACATGGTAAGATACAGAATTTATAGTCCTCACCAAGAAGTCATAGATCCAGATGATTTTTTGACAGATGTCTGAGTCTTTTCTAAAACACCACGTGCTGTCTCTTCCTTTCAGGTGGTATCTCTGGGAGAAGACACATTGGTGTCATCCAGTGGAGTGTACCTTTCACTGTTACCATTTCTCCCTTTGCCTATCAGTCATTTAGTGAAACCTATAGTTCTGATATTTGCATCGCTATGAAATATAGTGCTGCACACTAAACCCTCCTCTGGCAACAAAGGAAGTGAGCATCAAAAAGGTGGCTATAGACAATACTTCACATCTTCAGTAATAACTGTGTATTCATTAGAGCAAGTACTTCCTCTTCTGGCCTCTTGGCAAGTCATACTCTTTCTCCAGTCCTCCAGCCAAGTTAACTCATGTCCTGTAGATTAATCTGCTAAAAAAGGTGTCTTTATGGATGGAAATAAAGACTTAAATATTATAGAATTATAGAATTGTTTTGGTTGGAAGAGACTTTTAAGATCAAGTCCAACCGTTAACCTAGCACTGCCAGGTCACCACTAAACTGTGTCCCTCAGCACCAAAACTACATGTCTTTTAACTACTACCAGGGACAGTGACTCTGCCGTTTCTCTGAGCAGCCTCTTGCAGTGTTTGACAACCCTTTTTTTGAAGAATTTTTCCCTAACATCCAACCTAAACCTCCCCTGGTGCAACTTGAGGCCGTTTACTTTTGTCCTGACTCTTGTTACTTGGGAAAACAGACTGACTCCATCCTCACTACAACCTCCTTTCAGGTAGCTTTAGAGAGCAATAAGAGCTATACATTATTACGGAAGTATTCAATGCTTGGAAGGAGCTGTAATGGTCATTAAATAATACACAAAGTAAAAAAGTAAACACCCACAGAGTAGTGAATTTATTCTCAAACATAATAGTTCTCATGACCTGATCACAAGACACACACTACAGAGACTGAGTGACTTCCTGGCAAATAACTGATAATGCAAAGGAAGAGGACTCAGAGTTCACAGTTGCATTCTTTTAGTCTTATCCCAGAAAAACAGTAGGCTCAATATTTTTCAGCTTTTGGTAAATTTCTGAATAAGTTGGAAGAGAAAAATATGAAATTCTTCATGGAACAATAACTTACTCAAGCATTCCAACGTTTTGTTTCTACATAAGGCAAACTTTCAATGATGGCCTCAGCTCTGAATTTTTTATTTATATTTTTAATTTAGTGTTCTGTAGGGTGATTTGCATTGTCACATTGTAATTCAGCTGAGCTCAAGTTCACAATGTTGAATAAGCCTCCTAAGCAAGCTAAAGAATTTTTATGTCTTAGATACAGTTGAAAAGGTTGCTGCATTAAAATCATTGATGTGTGTGAATTAAACCTTCCTTCAGTGTTGGAATAAAATATTCAAGACCATAAAAGCTGGCTTCAAAAACTCTGGACTCTGCTTTAACATTAAAAGTAGTATCAGTACAATACTATAAGATCAATTATGCTTTTCTAGCTTTATTATTATTATATATAAGAATATGTATGTATTTCACATAAATTACTTACCCCCACAAAAAATTGAATCTGACAGTCTATATCAGCAACATAAATGCAAAATCTTGAAGGTTGTTGTCACATACCAGATAAAAACCACCAAACTACATTATGGAAGGACAAGAAATTTGAATATACAAAATTAAGGGTCATCAACAGTATAAAGAAGTTAGATACCTCTTTATTTTAGTATAACACCAGATGAATATTTTACATGGTATAATGGTACAAAAAAAAAAGTGCTTATAGAATAATTAGCATATGTATCTAGAGAATATCACAACTGCTATACAGTGTCGTACTATTGTCTACTTACTTTCCAGTAGAAACAATAACAACATACAGGAATTACCTTACTTTACTAGTAGCAAAGTATTTGTTACAATTAAAGGCTGGTATTTATAAGGAAGACAATGAAATAGAAATACTTGAGCTCCAAAAATTCTTTAAAAGTTCTTTTTGTATGCTCTGCATTTTCCACTTACAGATTCCAGTTTTTCTAAAAAAGTATCTCATCCAAACTAATGCTAAATAAGGTAAATGACCTGAAACTCCAAAATGAAAACAAAGGATTTTGGTAAACAACTTTCTTAAGTTTTGGAGTCTAGTGACATTAAAGAAAGCATCATCTTTTTTCATTGACAAGGATAAAATCTGACACAAAATACTCTCAGAAGCAAAATAGCTGTTAATTTTAACGTGGACAGAAATTCATTCACCCTTTAGTATTCCAAGTTGCGAGGAGCTTTTTCTGCATACTTACACAAAATATAAATTACCTTTGTGTTTTAGACTTTCAAAGCAAGCCATGATGTACAGAGAACACTCTTGCAGCCACAGGAAACTACAAAAAATAAAATCAAGAAGGCTGAGAGAGATGAACATTTTTAGTAACGGCACAGTACTACTTGGCTATGCTACCACAAAGGTTGGAGAATGATGATTTATGGAAATTCAATATGTTACTGATAGCACCTGTTCTTTCCACATAAACATGTAGTTTAATCATCCCATGTTAATATTTAAATTTTCAGTTACATCATGGTCATTCAGTCTAGTGGTATAATTTGTAGCAGTTGAAATAACATCACACTAAAAAAAAAAAAGAGAAAAAAAAAGGTACAACTGTTTGCATGATTATGTTGCTTGTTATAAGCATTAGGCTTCTGCACTCTGGAATCATAAGGGAAGTGTTACATTCCTTTTCTTTCATACACGGTGAATTTAAGATGGAAAATTAATTTTAATCTTGATTTTCAGGTATTCTGAATCAGCAGCACCAGTCCCAGAGGGATGGAAATGTGTCATTTCAGAGTGTATGCTTCCCAATTCCCATCTGAGCTTCATGAGCTTCATCTCTCTTCTACTATTTATCAGAGATCTTCACCTGCACTTTGATGTCAATTGAGATAGTCATGACACCAAGGGTCATTTTAGAAGATGACTAGAATGGCCAGGCTGGCAATGGATGTTCCAGCTTGTTCTCTCTCCCTCAGACAGCCAAGGGGCAAAATTTGGGAGAGAAAGCTGGCTTCGCCTTTTCAAGTATTTCCTTTAAAAGATTTTGGATTGCTGGGCCTGCTGATGTTGCAGCCTTTTTTACAGCCTTTTTTACTGAATGGAACAGAAAATTGTTAGTATAGTGTTTTTCCATCAAGTTGTAAAGAGCTGAGGCAAACAGAAATTCAATTCTTTGCAGATAAAGGAAAATCTCTTCACTTGATCAGGCATATACAGCTTTATTATGTCCTTTCTTTTTTTTCATTTTTAATTTTCCAATATACTGTGAGTTAAGTATTATTTTCTAGGAAAAGGAAACATGCATCATAAAGGAGCTTAAAAAAAAAAATAAAAAAAAAAATCATCATCTGTGTCTGACTAAAACTAAAGATTGTGCCAGAGAGCTTAATATCAGTGCAATGGTCACAGGAGCCTGCTGTTTAAAAATTAATTTTTAGTTCGAAGCTGTTGCTGGCAGCGCCAAGAGTATACAAAGTACATTTGTTCATCACCAGAGACAGTTTCAGTGTAGCAAATTCAAGAGGAAGACAATGAGGTCTAGCCAGTTTCTAAAATAGATCTGGGAAATTTTTAAAATCTCCAGGCAGTAAAAAATAGATTTCCACTAAAGCAGAGCTAAAGGCCAAATTAGAGAAATATCTCATGCCCACATTTTACAAGGCAATAAACTTGTCTGCTTCACAAAGGATGGCCTCCTATTAATTTAATAAAAAGCTAATCAGATGCAATTTAGGTTTCTCTAAAACACATATTTAGGGAACATCTTCTGCTCTCTCTGTTCCCACTTGAAAGGAAAAGGATGTTTATCAGACCATTGACTTCTTAAAACAGAAACAAATATTACACCACTCTTTATGCTGTAAATGGAAAGAGAAACAGATTTGCAAATCCAGTCACTGAGCTGTAAATATATTCCTACAGCTACTCACAAGCGTAGCAGAAAGACTTTATTTTACCCATCAAAGATGTCACCATGTGCATCGATATCAAATAGTATGTACTTTCAGCTGTGAACTGAAAATTCCTGAACAAGTCTGAGCATTCCTGACCAGCAGTCTAATATTTTAACAGAGGTACTGAAAATGTGCTTTATCAATATAAGCACTAATGTCCTGCTCTACTTCCAGCACCTCAGTGAATGAAAGTGATGACCTAAAGAGATACGATTGCAGCCTGCAGGAGCATGGAAAGCAAGCGAGCACAAAAATTTGAAAGCCAAGACTGTTCTAAAGGCAAACTTTTGATGGCTAACAGCATTCTCCCAGTGTCAGAAAAAGATGAAAAAATCACTTTGTCTTTTGGAACAACTGTGGAAATTACTCATAGTAAACAAGTTCTGTAGTGAATTCTATTCAGTAAACAAAGATTTATTGCTGTGAAAATGCTTAGTATTTAGACCTACTAGACAGAGAGCCAAAAAATCCTGAATCATTTTATGGCTTCAGTTGTTTGCCATTCTCCATTCAGGGCATGCCAATGGTCATTAATAGTTAGTTTCTGTTCCCTGATTGGTTGGTTTAATTGCTTTAAAATAGAAAAACACAAGGACTGAATAATGGTTTTATTGCAGAAATACTTACTGTCATGCAAATCCATGATTCTATGTGTAGAGTGGCTAGTCCCCAAACATCCTTGAGAACAGCAGTATGTTTACATGAATATTTGTAAATAGTGAATAAAAAAGAGGGCAGGAATATGGTCAAAGGTGACAGCTGTTCAGAATTGAAATCCATGCTTTCTAGCATCTAGACACAAAAATTCAATGGATCTGATTTTCCATAGCATGTATTTCACTTTAGTCATTTACACTTGTGCAAAGCATGAACAATATAGGAGGTAGTCACTAGTAGATTGTACTCATCCATTCTCATTCTTCTTCCACTTTTTGCACATCCAGTTTTCCAAGTAAATACTGAGGAAGAGTCATGCCCCAAATGACTGGCTGCAGTGAGCAATGTTTCACAAGACTTTACGGCACTTAAGAGCTTAATCATAAAGCAGCAGCAAAAGATCAACTAAATTGATTATGGTATTGATAATGGGTTTTCAGCCTAGCAGCTGCCAGTATAACAGGTTCCTACCACTGGCAGCTGAAGTTAGGCAAACTCAGTCTTTTTATCAGGTACACATTTTTATCTGTAAGGGGAAGTAATTAGAACAGGTTAGATAGGTTTCTGTCAGCAATTTAAAAAAATCAAGACTGATTATTTTCTAAAACATGCTTCATTGCAGGTGGAAGTTGAGGATGACCTATGGTCTGTACTTTGAAAAGGAGAAACTAAATGATCACAGTACAAATGTATCTGATCACTTATTCAGAGACTCCTTCAAATTAATTGCTACTGGTTTTGCAATCCACTAACTAACATGGCTATTGAGGTTGTAATGCTGCTAGAGTTGTGACAGCCTAAGACCCAAGAGAAAGCAAGGCTTAATGGGAGATGGGATTTTTCTGAAAAGGTTAAATGAAAAGGGGAAACACGAATAAGGAGACAAGATTAGGGTCACATAAGTGATTCTACAGGTTGAAACAGAAGCCACAAATTTTGAAATTGAAGTTAGCAATAGTTACTCTGAGTTTAACTTATTATGTTATTCATTTATAGAGTTTGAAAGGAAAAAGGAGGTCAACACCTGTAGAATAGACTTGATTTTACCGAGTATTGAAAGAACAGGAAAAACCCCAACGTAGCAGGCCCAAGGTTATACTTCCCTACTGTACATGACTATTAGATGAGCCCTCTACAAAGCCATAAACCTGATCATACTGGTTCTTGTGTTAAGTATGCAATAATGCCATAAATAAATAAAATACACATCTTTTCTATTAATTAATTAGAAACCAGCATCTTTACCTCAGTTTTAGCTGTACAGCTTTAACAGAAAGGACAATGAAGGACAAAGAGACGCTGATTTTATTCTACACTGACTGCATCAAGGTTTAGCACACACGCTGAGGAGAGTGCAGATACTTATTAAAGATGCTGACACTGGTGTAAAAAGTAATTACAGTATTGTGCCTCTTTTTATAACAAACAACTCCCCTATCTTAGAGGTGACTCAAAGCCTTAAATTAGAATTCCCAGGGTTTTCCACATAAGCAAACACTGTAAGATTTGAACAAGTGGATATGCTTCCTGCTCATATCTCTTACTGCTAACTATAATTATAGTATTTATGAATTTTAACCTTAATGATAACAAACACAGTAGCTCCACTGCTTTTGTACTACAGATGTCACTTTTAATTTTTACATAAACATTGTATTAGAAATGAGGGAACATTCAGATGGTTTCAGAGAGAATATTTTTTTCCCTTTCTCCCCCTTCTCATTTCACCTCAGGTGTAGGGGTGTTTGGAGAGACATCCATGTGGTACATGGAAATAGTGATACAAACCCTTAAATATTTGTTAAATATCCTGAAAAATAAAGAAAAAAAAAAATGTTTGAGGAAATTTTTGATGTCGCGAGACCTGGGTGTGGTTTCTGGAAACTATAAACTGGTGAGTCCAACTACTATCTCTGGTAAAAGGGAAGAATTTCTAACAAAGAAGAGCTCTGGATTCAGTATGAATTTAGCAACAGACAACACTGTCTTATTAACCTCCCAGCATTTTATAAGTATGTAAATAGGTGCATGGATAAAGAGGATTGAATGAATAGAAAATGAATTTTACAAAAGCATTAGAGTAGATTCCACACTAAAAGGAAGAAAACTGCCATGCTTATAGTCTTTGAATGTGGAAAAGGTCATTTTCTTACTTGAAAGTTGGCTAAAAGGTATGAAACAAAGGGTTAAGACTTAGTAGTTTCTGTCTGAGATAGAGAAGAACCAGAAGTGAGGTCCTCCAGGGATGACTTTGGGTACTCTGTTTTCTGAGTAAAATCACTTTTTGCCACTGCAAGATGCAGGCTAGATGAGTTACTCAGGCTCAGTAGGCTGGTGTCCTCTACACATATCATCTTAAAGCTTATTATCTTTTTTCCAATACTTTGGTTTTATGTGTATCTTGAAGAACAACAACAACACAAAAAAAAAAAAAAAAAAGGTAAAAATTATGAATATTTTATCAATTGTTGCAACAAATTAAGAGCAGATTTGAATCAGCAAGCAAACCTCTGTCCAAGTGTGGTCACATGGAAGTTATATGGCCTGACAGAGGGCATCCCATGCTTGGGATAACTCGGCCTACATTACCTAGGATATCTCTGAACAGTTTATAGCATAGATCATAACTTCTGCTATTTTGTTTTGGCTTTTGCTTTACTCCTACCATTGTGTCTGTGAGAGGAATATTCATTTCATGATTGCTTTGTTTTGTTTTTTAAGCATCATCTCTTATTCACCAGTAGCAGTTTAGTAAGGCCTATTACATTTTGACAGTTTGAAATATGAAGCTGTGAAGATAAGGTGCAGCTATAGTGAAAAATGCCATTTCTAGCAAGGGAACAGCAGTATGTTTGAATAGTGAAAAAGGAAATATAGTACAACCCATTTTCCCCATAGCTTTTGTTTCTGTGATTGTTATCTCCTTTCTAATGAATTTATCCCTTCTTTTCTTTTTCATATTTTCACACTCTTGTAGGTCCCATTGAGCAAAGTAACTTAAGCATACACATTAACTCTGAGAACAGACGCACACGTTGACATGGGATTATTTGATGTGATGTAGTAGTATCTGAGGTAGCCTTCAAAGAGGCAGCCCCATATTGAGGGGTGAAGATTCAGCATGCTTTAGTTAGCTTTACACCTTATTGAAAGCATCACTTAACCAGATAAATTTCCCATTTGTCTTAAATAATTACTCTAAGTACAGTACAAGTTCACACATTTAACAGTATTCATAAAATATCTCAGGTCTCTCTGTCTCATAAACTTCCCTTATCTCTCATGCTGCAGTGTTATTTGCTTACTTTTTGAGAGGAGGGAGAAGTTGTTTTGTTTCTGGGTTTTTTTTTATTGTCAAATAAGTACATAACTGTATCATCATGAAGTGGAATTTTAAAATGTTCTGCAAACATTTTCATGGCTCCTTCTTGAGAATTTTTTTCTTTTTTCTTTTTCTTTTCTCCTTTCCTTGCTCTATGTTTGCCCAGGTATCATGCACAGGTATGGTCAGAGATCTACAGTAGAGGGGACATACAACGATACCCCCTCCCTGCACAGCTGTGCAATGAAGTCCCCTCAGATCTTTTGCTATTGAGATCAGTGAATCTGGGACTGCAGCCACAGCCTGAAGCCTACAATAGATGTGAAGCACCTCCATACTGTGAAGGTTGTCGGCTCAGTGATGCTATCATTCTTACATGAAACATACTCAGGAGCTTGTTAATACTTTCATGATTCTGGCAGGAATACCTCATCTGGAATATCTTCCACTTGGAATGAACCTTTTTAGTTAAAAGAAAAACTAATTTCCTGGACATCTGAGATTGGCATTCCACAGCACTAAACAGAGTATCTTTTATTCCTAAAAGCTCCCAGAAGTAGAAAATGTATACACAGTATATTAAAAAAATAAATAGAAACACAGATTATTTTAGAATGGTTTAGTTCTCTTATTTGTATATATAAAAGAGTTTGAAAGCAAAAAAAAAAAAAAAGTATACAATCTATAATTTTCTTGCAATTCCTTAAGAGTTTATAATTCCTTTTTATTTTGAAATTCAGTGGATTACTTTGCTTTGTCATGATTATCAATGCATCAAAACTTTCTCATCCAACTTTTGCTAAAGTATTTTAATTAAAATGGGAGTATTTACAGTTGTTATATCATATTAATATTCCAGTAGGCATAAAAATTTCACTAAATAATATTGAATAATTAAGGGGGAATACATTATTGATCAGATAGGAACAGTTTCATACAATATAAAATGCTATTGTGCTTTGTGTTTTAAATATCTGTTATTGAAAACTCAAGTTGATATTGGTAAATGACTATCATGCAGACTAAGGAAATTTTAAATTGGCATCACCTAGTGTTGTAGAGATATACGGGACATTAACTAGTGTTGCAAATATGAATATGAACATGTCTCGTTTATTCTCCCTCCTCAAATAGGGTTTTAAAATACCTGAAGATAGTAAAAGTTAAATTTTCTATTTACTGTACTATTCACTAAGTTTGCTACCTTTGGGTCACTACTCCAAAGGGATAACTTATCAGGTAATTTAATATAAGCCTGGAATAGGTAATGTAGAGGAATTTGATAGTGATTATGAAAAGGAAATCATATTCTGAAATAAGAGTACACTGAGATATTTCTCCTGAAAATAGTCTGTTGATGTAGAATTTCACAGTTTGAATATTCTGTGCAGTTTCTTCGTTTCCCTTCTTTATTGGTCTGCCTGAACTGGAGTTAATTTTCCCCACAGCAGCCTTCCCAGTGCTATGCTTTGCACTGAGAGCTGGAAAGGTGCTGATAACACACCTGTGTTGTGTCTGCTGCTGAGCAGGCCTCACACAGCACCAAAGCTGGTTTTCCAACATTCCCCTTCCAAGTGGGATAGGGTGGACAACATCTTGGGAGGGGACATAACCAGGACAGCTGACCAAAGGGATATTCCATACCATGTGACATCAGCTCAACAATGAAAGCTAGGAAAAGGAGGAGGGGAGGGGCATCTGCTTGTCCTCTGGAGCAACCACTACACATTTAGAGCCCTGCTTCCCAGAGCACAAGCTTGCTTTTCTTTTCATTAAACTGTCTTTGTCTTAACCTACGACTTTCACCTTATTTTCTTCTGCCTGGTCCAGCTGAGAAGAGAGGGGGGAGAGATAGAGTGGCTTAATGGGCACCTGGCATCCAAGGTCAGAACATCACATCCTCATAAATGTTTAAGGGATAAGCTTTAAAAGTGCTCCCACACAGAAACTTTTCATCTCTGCTTTTCATTTTTAACCAGTTTCTTGAAAAGTATTCTTAATGAACATCAAATAAATCTAATGCAAAGGTGATGCATGGTCTATATTTTAACCTTGTTTCCTCAGGAAATGAAGTTTTTGTGATATCACACTTCCTTTCTTTTCCCTCTCCTCTGCATACATTTTTGACCTTGTTTTCCAGCTCTGACTGTTTGACAGAAGAGTCTTAAAGGCTTTGTCCAAACAAGAGGAACTACATACCTGAGTACAGCCCACTTGCTCACTCACTGGTCACAAGAGATCTAGCTGCACACCATCTTCTTCCCCTAGGGCGAAGGAAAGCTCCTGTCCTTTGCAGTGTAAAGAGCAGCAAGTGACTGGTGATTCAGTGAGATGGGCCAAAGAATATGAGCAGTATCCAGGAATATTACCAGAGGGAATCAATGTAGAAGATTAAATATATTGTGCACCTGGAGAGAGCTGACTATATCATGATAGGAATGTGGGAAGTATAGAAGACACATATTGCTAAGAAGCTAGGGTTTGCTAGTTTGGAATTGTTGAATTAATAGAATTATTATTTTTCACTCAGTTGTTGTTGACATTGGCTATTACTGAGTCACGGAATTTTTATTTAATGTCTACCAAGTTAACTTTTCTAGAGTTCCAATTTAAAACATAATTTATATGTTAGCACTTACACCTGATCATTGGACAAAAGACTCAAATGTGAATGGCTGTGTAGCTGTACATCCAGCACATAAAATACTGGCTATGAGAAACTCCAACATTTAGGCCTAAATAAAAACAGCCATCTTACTACTATCCTCCCACAGGACCAAAGGATACTTTAAAGAATGATCTTTCTCACAGTCCCCAGTTAAGCATCATAAAACATGGAAAAATAACAATGTACATTAAAAATGAAGGTTTTCTGAGGCACATTAGCTGCACCACCTCCACAGGCTTACTGAAGGACTACAATAACAGGGAATGGCAATTACATCAGGCAGTATTTATATTCCTACTGACAGACTCATTGTTTATTATCCAATTATTACCATATGGTATAGGCCATGCTCTGAAATGTGATCCTCTCCTATATTGCCCTTTCCAAGCACAACTAACACAAAAAAAGTCTTCAGTTACTAGTACATATCTATTAGGATTGAGTATGGAGGAAAAAGAAGGATGGTAGCTGGGATGTACTGAATCAATTCATCAAGCAGAGGGACCCAAAGAACAATCACTCAAGCAATACAACATATTTTCAAAGGATAAAAAAGAAGTCCTTAGCTTGTAAATCTTGCAGCAATCCTTTATGTTTCTCTGCTTTCACTTTACTATTTGCAGTGTTCACCAACCTTATTGCATTCACATCTTACTCTACAGTGAACAATTTGTATTTTATATTTATTCACCTTACATCTCCAAGTTCCTGACATACATGCACACCACTTCTAAAACACAACCACCTCTAGTGTATTCTCAAACTATTCAGATAAATTATTTATATTAGCCAGAGTAGGAAAGACTGGAGGATTTTGGTTTTTTCATTTGACAGAGAACAAAAGAGGAGCTGTAAACTTCTATCTCTAAGACCTAATATCACTTTATCCTACTAGCTATCATAGATAAAAAAGGGAGCTTCACCTTCTTTTCTTCCTCTGCCACTTAAAACAAAACCACGTTAGTTCAGAGTTGAGGTCTTGTAGAAAACAAACATGGCTGACAGGCATTCAGTGTCATTACTGCAGAAGTTGAAGAGCTGAGATGAAAATTCTGTTATTGTCATTTGCTATCTCTTCCCCTGCCACCTAGTCAAAAAGAGCAGTTCAGCTTTGAAACCTCCTTCAAGTACTGTGCACTCGCTTAAGTTACATCTCAGCTCAATATTTCAATCATCTGACTATACTCAGGAATGGTCTCAAAACTGCAGAAAAAACTGTTAGGGACCTATTTTATGTGTACGCAATAGGATGACTAGGTTCTTTTTCACCGCTTATTATATAATTTATTATTTCAGTTTAATTAAAATGGATAAGACCCATCACCTTGGAAATAATTTGACTACTACTTTATCTCCCAGAGTTTTGTCATTTTTTATTAGTTTTTTCTCTACTGGTTATGTGCTTTTTCAGTCTGTAAGCCAAAATAGAATGTATGAACAGAAATTTGGTTTTAGAATTGGTAATAATTTCCTAAAAATACTATTATTTCTCCTGCAAAGTTACTCTACCAGTGCTAAGCTCTCCCTTTCCTTGATTAATCATGTACCTATTAAGAAGAAGCTACTTTTCTTAACAGTAAACTCAAGTTCACCAAGCAGCAGGCTCAGAGATTTGCCATTCAGCTTTGGATGAACAAAGCTATATATAGCAGTAGAGGGAATGGGAGGATTTTTTTGGGGGGTTGTTTTTTTAAAAAAGGAAATCCTCCCACATGCACAAATAACACACACAAACTGGATATTTGTAGTTTTGAATTCGTATTCTTGGAAATTTAGGCAGAAAACCTAACTCTGCCATAATCTTTGATCTGGTCAGTGGCAGAGAATTAGATGCATGAAATAACATCGATGCAAAAAAAATCAGTCATCACAGTATGTTACCAGCAGTCCAGCTCTTGAAGGACTCTAGGATTAAAAGCCTGAGATGCATAAGGGCAATCTGCAGTGAACAAAGAGAGTTAGGCTGCATTTATTCTCTTCTAATAAGCACTTCAACAGAGTATTTTACAGATGATGCAGACTACCACTTCTGTAGAGCACACTACTGCTCCTAGGAGGCTTTTTGTGCAGAAGTAGAGATGCAGGCAGAATAACCATGCCCAGGTCTCCTTCTGCTAAGGAGTTGTAACAAAGCTACAAGACAGTGGCTGCAGCTGGGCTTACGAGATGGGGAGTGATCCTCGCTATAGCGATATTCAGCATAATCTTGGACACCACAAATGGAATCTGAAGTAACTTATGCACTGATAAAAAAAATACATCATGCTAGACAAACTGAAAATGTTAGAAAGAGCTGTTTATCTGAAATCCTAATGCTGTGTGTAGCTTCAGCATCATATGAAAACAGCATAAAGGTACCTCAACTTGGGTTCAGAAGAGTGGTGATACAAATAATTTTATTTTCCACTCATTTTTGCCTGAGAATATAACAATCTGAATTGCTTTTCACCCTACAGGGAGTCAAACCTTCTGCCTATAAGTAAATGACATCAACAACAATAACAAGAATCTAGAGGTAATTACAATTCAATACAGGAGTATGAATATATTAGAATAAAGCTTTTAGAAGGAAAGTGAACTTCCTGGGTTTTGAATCACAGAAATACATGCATACTCTCTTTGTACTAAAAAAGCCTGCCACTTTTTATTAAATAAGATGGTAGATATCTTATTTTAGGTCTACTAGGTTCCACTTTGTTGATGATAGAATTCCACTTAAAATTCTAATAGTTCCAGTAAAGAATTTGATATGGCAGATACAGAGAAAATGTTTTTCCACTACCTAAACTGCATATAACAGAACATTTTTGATCTGTACCTCACACAATATTTTTTGTCTTTTTTTCAAAGTTAGTTAACCAGTCATGAAATTCTGTTCTGAGACAGGTACTTTGTTCATAACATGTAACTTGTTTTAGCAGGAATTACATACCTACACTAGGATTTATATTATAGAATTTTAGCACCTAAGATTGATGGAGTTTGTCTGTAGGGGAAAGGAATGACATTTATGAATATGTTTTTTGGTGTTGTTTTTTATTTTTTTTCATTTCTCTTTGTTGCCTTACCTGCTGGAAGTCAACAGACTTTTGTTTTCTTGCATTTAATGATACATCACCCAAATTTCTCAAGATGGTATTAAACATATGAAAAATATATCAAGAATCATGCAAATATTTGTATTATGATGGAAATAAAACTGATATAAACTATAATAAATGGTTAAACTTGATTTACAGTATCAATTAAATCTGTAGAAATAACAGTTAAGTCTCTTTTCCTATGCATCTGAATTCTTCTATTGCCATAATACCATTAAATAAAATATGTACAGCCTTTTCAAAAGCATATAAATAGGTGCAAATATAACACCAATCAAAATAAGTATGTTCACTCCCATTGAAAGAAATAGTACTGTTCGTTAAATACACTTGTGAATATTATTTACTAGAGTACCAATAATGAAATTATATTTTAATCCTTATAGATATTTTAAAACTTACAGAAAGTCCAGGGCTATATTTTCATACAAATGGGAATATTCAGGATAGATTGGGTTACATAGTGTAAAATTGACTGCAAAGAAAATCCTGAATATTTTTGCAGCAAGTGAGTCAGTGCAGGAGTGTGGTGAAATCATGAAAGTGTTTCAATAAGGCATTTGCAGGTGCTGAAATGTTATTACTAAGGAAGAAACTGCTTTGAGGAGTCAGATGTGAAAAATTCATTTCTGGTATCAGAGGACCCACCACTGAAACAAGGCAAGAAAGGATTTATATGTGAAAGGTTTCAATTTCTGCAGAAATCTTTTTCACATCACAAAACTTGAAAGGTTCCTCATTAGGATTCATTTGTAGTAAATGAACATGCCTTGAATGAAATCCAAACAGAAACTCAGTGAAAAATATGCTTTTAAAGAGCCTGAAAGTGATTACACAGACATTGCAATGCAGCACCTTCCAAATAATTTATTTAAATCGTTTACTGCAGTTCATATTCTCCTCTAATTATGAATTGGAAACACTAGTTTTCAGCATGTCCTGGTAATACTTTGCTGAACCTGTAAGCTATTCAGTATAAAATTATAATGAAACAATAGAATTCTAAGTATAATCCCAATTCAACTCGAACAGAATAACCTCAGGTGTTGGAAAAGTACTCTACATCCTTTCATTTCTCAAGAGGCAGCCTACACTCAGCCTGGTTGCAAGACATTTTAACATCTAGCTAAGATTTGACCAGGGAACAAACTGGCAGTCCACAAGTGCAGAAAAAACCACACTGGTGAGGAAGCACAGCAGTCCTCTCACCTCTCCATGGCACTATATGGTATTGAGCAACGGATGAAAAAAATGAATGTCCCCCTCTGAAATAATAAACATATTTTAACATTAAATATTTAAGCAACCCCAACACAAACAGGGAATTACACGAGAATAAATTCTACAAAAAAAACCCCCACATACCTTTGTGTTTATCTATCCAACATAAGGGCATCAAAGGCAACCGGGTATTTGGCATTTCAGAGCTTAAGGATAGTGGGATGCACACTCATTCCATCCTAAGAGGGATAATCCTTACAGGTTCAGCATTTCAGCCTAGATCACAGACATTAACCTTCATGAATTCAGGTGTACATATGTACCAGATATGGGTGCCCAGATGCTGGCAGAAGGGGCTGCAGGGGTGACCTCTGTGAGAAGCAGCCAAAGCTGCTCCATACCAGATACAGCTGGTTCCCGATGGTTCTAACAGACCCACAATCACAGAATACAGCTAAGCTCCTCAGACAAGATGGTGGAACCCCTGTGAAAACATGTTTAAGAAAGAGCGAAAAACTCTGCATGTCAATTGTGTGAGAGAGGAGTGAGAAAAATGAGAAACAGCCCTGCAGATACCCAGGTGAAGTCTGTGAAGAAGAAAGGGGAAAAGGTGCTCTAGGCACCAGAGCAGGGATTTTCGTGCAGCCCCTGGAGAAGACCGTGGTGAGGCAGATTGTCCCCTTGAAGCCTGTGGAGGGACCCACTCCAGAGCAGGTGGACTGTATCCTGAAGAAAAAACCCACAGTGGGAGGATTATCTCCCATGGGTGGGACTCCATGAGGAGCAGGGAAACAGTCTGAAGAGGAAGGAGCAGCAGAGACAGTTTAATTCAGTTTATTGTCGCTGTTTGTACTGGGAGCAGAGAGACGCAGCAACATACAAAATCAGCAAGAGAAGGAAAAGAAGCAACTTTATTAATTTATAACCCTGTTTTGTATACCCTAGCCCCATAAGGCAATTGGTCAGTGATCACCCATCTCCTAGGGTGATTGACTAAAGTCCTACAACACCCGTTTCAAAATATTTTTCCAATATACCACAAACAGAACTTAACAAAACACCAGGTGTTGGCGCAACTTACAAAAACCATCCTACTGTTTCTCATAACATGCCTGAGAAAGGCAGGACTCTCACCAAATATTGTGAGAACTTGAGAAAATCCCTCTGCAGCTTTTCAGAATCCATAGTTTCTCAGTATCAACCTAAACTTACCTTGCCATTTTCTCTTCCATTTTGCAGGAAAAACAGGACGCATGCAAATAAACCTCTTCTTGCTGGGAATAATAAAACTTCTAAAAGCAGGTTAGCCCATTCTGAAATGCTGAATTAATTTTGTTTCAAATCATCAAGTTTTCTGGCACTTTTGAAGTAATACATGAGAAGATCATGACCAGAAATTAGTATTTGTTCAAGAGGATCATCTGTGTAAATGGGTTAATTCACTAATGGGAGAAAGAGGTATTAGTTACACTCTTTCCATTTTTCTGGTTGTTATATGATCTTTACAACTGCTCTGCCTTGTAGGTTTTGGGTTTTAGGGTTTTTTTAAAATGTAATCAGTAATATCACTGAAGTCACATCTGTTGGTTAGATCTTAAAAAGTATCTCATATATCATTTCTAATGCTTGGTGCTTGGCAGATCTATTTGCAAGCACTCAGTGAATGAGATGATAAATGTCTTATAAATATTTAGAAAAGCAGACGTAAATATAGCTCTGTTTAAATTCGTTACTTTCAACAAAGTACTAATCCTTACAAAACCATGTAGTTGTAGTTTTATGAATACTAGTAACACAGTTTTTATTGTACAAGCCAAAATGAGAACTCTCTTAAATCAAGAAAGTTGTTTTCTTCTAACTGAAAGCCAAGTTCGATTGTTTCAAGTGCAGCGAAGTTTAGGGAAAAAATAGTCTTATGGGCTTTCTTAAGCACCTAAAGACACATGAAAAAATTTCCTAAGAATTTTTACTGAACTAAATATAAAATTTCCTTTATTGGTAGCCTTGGCCCATATGTTAAAGTTCACAATAGTAGTAGTTAAGGACAAATAATTTTAGACATAAATGAAAAAAATCTTGGCTTTGGCATGAACGTTATACTGAAAATTGTATGAAAAATGACATGAATGCCATGAAAATTATGCTGATTCTTAAAGCTAGCCTGTCTAATTCAAAACAAAAGAAAATACATGACCTATGTACCCCACAAACAAACAAACAAAACAAAACAAAACAAACAACCACAAAAAAACCCAAAACCAAACGTACAACAACCAACCAAACACCAACAATAACAAAACACAAAATAAAAATAATCCTAGTTTGCATTAAGGTAGTCAAACTTTCTTCCCTCCCACAAGCACCAATGCAATCACATGCCAGAATAGATATTAATTCTTTTAAAGTTTAAATCTAAAATATCAATTCCCACTGTACACTGGCAACAGCAAGACTCAATGTTGAGAAAGAGCAAAATAGGTCTCAAAAGCGATAATTTTGTAAATCTAAGGAAATAAATCCCAAAAGGCTTATAATTTAACTCACTGGACAGTATGAAGAAACTAAACCAGTCAGCAAAGAATGAGACATACAAAGGATGGGCCTATGTGTCAAATATTGCCTTTCTTGATGCTAATGATTTAGGGCTTAAGGGAGACCTTGAATTCGCAGCTTAAAACTCTATCCTGGAGGAGAACACTCGCACTCTTCTCCACAAAGGAGCAACCAGATCTCAGATTTTGCTTTTCAAACAGTGACAGTAGAGACTGGAGTTTAGATGTATATCCAAAAGGAGTCAGAAAGGAATAAAAAAAAAAAATAGAGGAGGAAATTTTAATGAAAAGTGCATACATAGACATGGAAATATTTAATAAAGGAGACAAGAATGGTGGCAGTGAATAATAATTTTAAAAAATAAAAAGAAGGCAAATAAACTCAGAAGAAAACACTGTAACAGAAAAATAGCCTTTTAAGGAAAAGTAATAGCGTCATAACTCTTTACATATCCTGGGAGCTGTCTAGAGGTACTTACTGCATGCTGTGTTTCTTGAGGCTGTCAGTCAGCACCACAACACGTACACAACCAAGGCTATGATGCTTGTTTAAGTTTACCAAGAAAAATAATTTGAGGAGCCAGCTGTGTAATTATTGCTTATTGTTGAAAGAACAATTGCACTGCCATAAGAAATGAAAATGCTGCTATTTAACAAAAACTTACTATAGGTAAAAGTGAGAACATGTCAGAGAACTTGAAACAGGAGTCAGTTACATTTATAGTACTGAAACTAATTGGCCTTTGTGGGTTTGGTTTTGGGGTTTTTTTTTGGTTAAAAATATAATTTCTTGAATCTCTGAACTCTTTTTAATATAGCAATCCATTTTTAGACTGGTATGCTGTCTTAATGTCTGATAAGTATGTGGGTTTCTGCAGGTAGAATTTGACTCACAGAGTACAGCCAGCGCATGAAAATTTCTGATTCTTATTTAATTGCTCTCACATCTGACCAATTTAGGAAAGTACAAGGAGATATTTCACAGTTACCAGTACATTTGAAAACTGCTAGTTTGATTTCCACAAGCCTTTGTTGTCATTTTGTTTCAGTGATGACTTTATGCTTCTGAAATACTTTGCTCCTCCTTTCTCTTCCAATCCTGTGTTCTATACTTCACTTCTCAGTTATTATGTTGATCTTCTATTCTTATCTGAATATTTAGGAAATGACCCATTGGATATTCAGGTTACCACTAAGCTTGTGTGCCAATTCATTTTGATTAACATACTACATAAAATCCAGACTATAAACTAGTCAATGCATACTACAGGAAAAGCAATGGTTAAAAAGACAAGTGAATCACTTGTCACTCAGTACACTGAGTTTAGCGTACTTCATAAAAAGCTCAAATTATATCCCCTTATATCATTCTAAATACAGAAAAACGTCAGAAATCTTACACCGATAGCAACATCAACCGTTCCATCACTAAATGTGCCAAAGCATATCAGAGAAAAAAAATGGTGAAGTATTGTACTCAACAGCATAGTAGGGTTCCTGTGCTCCAGCAGCGTAATAAGGCCATACATCTTACAAATTTTGTTCCTTCCTGTGAGTTTAGTTAATAATAGAAGGAAATTTCTTTGGGTTTACCTGCCAGATACATGATACGTATTCCAGTGAATGGAGTTTTTCTACCTCATTCTATAATGGTGGCTTCAGAAGAAATTATTATTTCTAATTCATCAGTCTCATGGAGAAGAAGCAAATGTAAATCTCTTTATAGCTAAATTAATCCAACCCCTTTTCCTTTGTCACAATGACAAAGCTCTATTGTCAGCTGAACAGATGTACTAAGCACCTGTCACTTGTGTGTGTTAAAAGAGCAACAACTAAAAAGATAATTTTTTCGTGACTAATACATGTCAAAGCAGAAGAATTCTTTTTTTTTGTTTGTTTAGCAATTTGCTGGGTTTTTTGTTTGCTTTACACTAGGTATTAATTAGTACCACTGGTATATGAAGGAAGAATCATGAATGTATGACATGTTTTCAAACTTCAGGAACCCATAACTTCTTTTATGTCTTCATTCTATCTTTATATCAAAATGTACAGACCTTATGATCTCATAATGAAAGAATACATGCTAAAATATTCCCATTAAAATGCAAATGTTGACCTTCCAGCAAGCCTGAAGGTAGAACTTCTTCCTCTTTAATTTTTCTGGAATAAACATACTTTGCAACATGAGAACAATTTTCTTAGTAGACCATGCTGCTTTTATTTTTCCAATGATTTAATATTCTTTAGAGGTTTTGTTGTCTTTTTTTTTTAGAAAACTGAAATATAAAACTTCTTTGAAATTGAAAAGAAAGCATTATATATTATTATTAAAAAATCAAAGGCAAATAGATTAAGACACTATTATCATAAGAAAATCAAATATACTTTTCTCCTGTGGAAAAATAACATAAATGGCAAAAATAATGTGGCAGTAGAAAAGCAATAAAGATATTCAAGGCTCATCCTTGAATTCCTAGCTATAAATTATTATTTTTGTATTCTATTCTTCTACTTCAAATCACTTGCAGGCTATTCTAATTCTGGGAGAGGGACCACAAAATACTGATTGCTGACTTAGCTTTGTTTGCATTGAAATACAGTAAGAATGAAAATTACATCCTCCAAACCAAGACGCCTAAAATGTGTGAAGATATTTCAGTCTTGGAAATAATAACAGTACTTGTACTTGAGTAAAGCAACAATATTGTACATTTTGCAAACATTCTTCAGAGTTCTGAAAGAAAGGGAGCTCATCTGCCCAGAGCTGTTATACCCAAATTGCAGCTTAGGTTAAGAGATCCTTTAAGAAGAGTTCGTAAGAAGGCACCTCAAGCAAAGCATTCACTAAGTCAAGAAGGAGAAGCAGGCCTTAGGTCTAAATGACTGATATTTTCAACCATCCTCTCTGAGAATCTAAAGCCAATTTCATACCCTAGAATCGTACAGTCCTTTAAGTTGGAAAAGATCTTGAAGATCATTAAGTCCAACCGTTAACCTACACTACACTACATCACAAAGAACTACGTGTACATCTCTTTTAAATACCTTGAGGGATGGTGACTCAACCAATTCCCTGGGTAACCTGTTCCAGTGCTTGACAACAGTTTCTGTGAAGAAATTTTTCTTAATGTCCAATATACACCTCCCCTGGTGCAACTTGAGGCCATTTCCTCTCATGTTATCATTTGTTGCTTGGGAGAAGAGACCAACCTCCATCTTGCTACAACCTCCTTTCAGGTAATCGTAGAGGCTCTCCCTTTAGCCTTTTTTTCTACTGTTGCCTTCAAGAAAAAAATCAAGCACTAACAACATGTTTCTGGAATCTCACACAGTCTGTCTTCCTTACCTGTTGCAGGCTGGTAATCCCGGCTTTCTTCTGGAATAATAATGAATAAAAGTACCTGTGCATTCAAGATCTGTCTTAACAAAGCAAATACTGATAACATCCATGAATCATTAACATTTGGGGCTCTAAATGAAACTGTAGCCTCTTCATTCCCTGCCTGGGCAACCAGACATTCTGTTTATAGCCAGGAAGAAAGGAAAAATCAAAGAAAACATGGTACCCTTAGTTGCCACCTAAAATAAAATTAAAAAAAACCCCACAAAACCAAAAAACCAAACAAACCATTGAAGAAGAAATACTGGACAAATACTGGTTTCTTGGTGTCATCCCCCCCATTCCACAAATAAAATACAGTTTCAGTAATTTGTATAATGATTTCTATCAGATCTAGGAAAACAAACACAAAACTGTTTTACTTGCAATTTGACCACAAACCTCAGTTTCCACACTAATCTGCACATAGACATAAACTCCTTTACGTGCATATTTGAAAGGATGGAAGAAGGCTGAAATCCACCAAGGAAATTTGTGATGTCCCATGTGGTTTTGCAACATAAGGAAGAATTTCTTTTCTTTGTAATGCCAGAAGATAACTGCTTGCATTGCAGGAAGGGTTCTCCTCCTCTTCTTGCTCTCCTCCAAAAGAAAAACTTCTTATAAAGCACTGGAGATTACCTATAGCTAAAGGCAGGTCAAGATCCATAATACTTCTGGTGGTTTTAAGATCTCTAGGACATTACTTGGTCACTTTCAAGATTTCCTTCTTAAATGTTGTCCAGCCTTCCTGGGCCTCTCTGTCCTTTAGGACTGTCTCCCAAGGCACTCTCTCAATCAGTGTCCAAAACAGGCCAAAGTCTGCCCTCTGCAAGTCCATCATGGAGGTTTTGCTAAGCCTAATCCTTACTTCAGTAAGGATTGAGAACTTAATCATTTCATGGTTGCTAAGCCCAAGATGGCTTCCAATCACCATCAGCTCTATACAGTCAAAACATTCCTTAAGATATAGAGTCACCTCAGCATCTCTCCTTCCCTTCTGTACACTTTCAGTCTTATACGATCACTTTGGATAGACATGGAAAAGAAAAGATAAAACCATTTATAATCAAAAAGTAAACTATATCTAATGTGTATATGCTCTTTTTACCTCTTATTCAAAGTCTGCAACCTGGATACAGTTTTAAATTTATTTTCATTGGGCTTAACAGAAGGAAAAGAAAAGAAAAGGAACAAAATAAAATGTTACTGGCAGACCATCCATAAAGTACACTAAGCTCATCCATTATTAGAAAAAAAAAATATTGGGAAATGGCCAAGTTATTTAACTTTGTAGAACAGTTGCTTAGCATTCACAATACTCAGTATCACTAATTCTATGAACATCTCACAAAAGCTCAAAATATTTTTATTTGGGTTAAAAGAATAGAACTGCAAAAGCTGTTCAGAAAAGAATGCTGTCAAAACACGTTTGAGAAGTCTCAAACCTAGCTCTGACAAATATACCTTGATTTCATTTATAATCTAACCCTATGAGAAACATATATTCTAATTAGCAGTTAATTTTCAGTGCAACTTCATGAAGTTAATGTAATGCTGGGGGTATGCTCCATCATTAGCACCACCATCTCTGCTAGCTCAGACTCACAGAAACAACTTAAAGCACAAAGGGAAAATTATAATCTCATTACCAGTTCTCAATGACAGGGTTTTTTTTTTTGTTTTACTTTTTTCTTCATTCTGTTGTTATTGAACAAAGTTCCAAGAAAACTCAGTAGCATAATAAAAGGCAAAAAAAGCAGAGGCTGCCACCAGAACTGGCTATGACTTGTATAGGAAACTTTCTCTAACACCTGGAGCTGCCAGTCTGCTGTGAAAACATGACTAATTTCTCATCACTAAAACTATGAAAATATGAATCTTCATATATAAAGTCTATGGAAGGTTTGTTTTGCCTTTACAAACACTTTTCTTCACTTCCTTTTTAACCTAGATAGCCCAAAACTTCTCAATGTTTGTTTCATAGTTGTGAAATGCATGTATTCTTCCCTTAGCTCTGTTAATGGTGCTTTTTTTTTAACTCAATATTAATTATGCAAGCACTACATGGAAAAGCTATCAACTTCATTTTGTAGCTACTGCTTTCTTAATTTTATTTTGATACATACCAATATTTTTGTCTTTTTGAGCAAGAGTGTATATTAAATAGAAACTTGTTATTCTTATTACAACATCAAATTTGTTTCCTGAGTGGCCTAGAAAGTGGCTTGCTGCAATACATATGAATCATTCCAAATATTCCTTTCAGTATGAATGACCTTACATTTATCCAAAATTGTGCACCTGAACTTCACACTCAGCTTTTCTAGCTTTGGCTAACATAAGTGATTCTGTCTTCTGCATCTTTCCTTCCCTTTTCCTATTGACTCTGCCAGTAAATTCATAACTCTATATAGATTTCAGGGTGATTAGTAACTAAAAAAAGTCAGGACAATTTTCACTGATTTCTTTTTATGACTGCTGGTCCTGAAGAGTTCTGTAGTGATTACTTTTTTATGAACAAAGACAAGACAATACATATATAGATTACTCATTTACTCCAACACTAGGTAGAATAAACATGGACTGCATTCATATGGACTGTACACTGCATTGAAAAACTAGACTTCAATCTGAAATAACAACATCATTACTCCAAATATCATTAAGTAGCTGGAAGTTGCTGTAGGGAAACTGCTTTCTGTATCCAGGAAATATATCTGGTTTTCTGCTCAGTAAACCTTTTCTTAAAAAAGACTTTCAATTGCTAGTAAACTTTGGGGGAAAAAAAAAAAAAAAAGTACAAAACTGTAAAGTATTGCAGGCTGTCCCCCCAAAAAACAAGAGAATATGATGTCAGATTCTTCTGCTAGTCTCAAGTAAAAGCATTCATCAGAGCCAGTCATTATGACTAAAATGTGTATTTATAAAGCAACAACTACAAAAAGACATCCATGCCAGTGACAGGAGGTGATTCAACTAGCTGGCTGGCAGTAAAGGTTGTTTACCAGGTTCTGGATTCCTAATTGGGTGCCTAGCTTGCTAAGTAGCAGCTGGTCTTTAATTAGTTGAAAAATTATTATCACTAAAAGTTGCCATAAAAAGAAAGAGAACAATATAATTAAATTGTTAGAATCCATATGGTGGGATATGTATCTTCACTTGTCAATAGCTGTTTTTCCTCTCTTTTCACTCAGCATTAATAAAGCAACACTGTTCATTTTCCAAAAAAGTATTTTTAATTTGTATTTAAAGTAATTTTAAAATGGAAGTGTGCTGAAAGACTGTGCATAGTATAATGTTTCTCTGACTGTGAAATTATTCAAGAGGATATTTTCTACCAGTGTGAGTTACGATTGATGAGTCACCCTGGCCAGTATACCTAATCATAGTAGAACATCATTATCTCACCTTCATTCACTACTTATGAAGTAAGACTAGAGGGATATCTCTTTGTATATAAGACTTATCAAAACACAAATGTTATGCTTGTGATGTATTAAATATGACCATAGCCTGAATGCACATTGCAATCTGTAGCTGCAGTTACAGATTGCACTATAATTATCTGAAAATATTTTATGTCCCATTACTTCTAGAGGTTTACAGACCTTTTCTTCACATAAGAATTATTTACCAATGTATGTGGAATGATGAGATTAAATGTGAAGCAACATGGTGTTAATATAAAAGAATGTTTTAGGCATATTTTTTCTCAAATATTTCAATCATTGTGTTATCAGTTTTAATATTATAGAGTATTTCACTATTTCTATACTTACTATACTTACTTGATATGGTCAAGGGGAGCAGGAGAAGGATTATATTACTTGAATTTGTAACAGCTGAATCCCCTCCAATTCAAAACCTGACAGAATCATCTCATTCATTAACCCTTTCTGCAACAGAGAAATTCAGTAGTTGGCTAGGTATTTATTTATAATAATAATAATAATGGTGCATTATTAAAGAAAATAAAACCGAGAAAGAAAATATTATTTCTGTTTAGTGTTCAGATTAGGTGTGGAAAATGGATGAACTCCACACTGCTCAAATTACCAGCCGGCAACCTCCACTTATCCGCATTTCTTATTGTTTATATTAGAGCATGAAAATCTAGGAAATAAAATGGTCTGCTACGTAAGCAGACTGCCCATGCTCCAAGTCTAGAAAGTCTTTCTTAGCTGGAGTTAAAACGAGGAGATTGAGTATTGTAGTGGGTCTGTCTGAGCTGCTTTTCCCCATACAGCCCTCATGCTGCAGTACTGGGAGCTGGAGGATGTTGATAACACACCCATGTTATGACTGCCAGTGCTCACACGGCACCAGAGGCTGGGGGGGGCAAGATGGGGGAGGGGATACAGCCGACCTGAGCTGACCAGTGGGATATTCCATACCATATGATGTCAACTCAACTATAAAGGGAGAGGGCAGAAGGAGGATGGGGGGGCATTTGGCTTTGTCCTCCGAGCAACTGCTACATGTTCTGGAGCCCTGCTTCCTGGACGAGGCCTGACATCGGCTGCAGACGGGAAGTAGAGAAGAACATCTTTATCTATCATAACCCACGGCTCTTTTTTCCATCTTATTCTCTCCCTGCGTGCGGTGCTGACAGAGGTTGGGGGGAAGGGCACCTGATGCCCAGCCAGGGTAAACCCACCACAACAGCAATGGTGTTCTAACTAGAATTATGTGTAATTTTTCAGTAGTTCATGTAAGCCTTGGCACTTTAAATAGTGAAATCACAAAATGAAGAAACTAAGGTGGATGTGATATTGACCTATATTTGAAAAAAATTAGTTCTTTTGTATTGCATGAGTATGTCAGTGAGCAATCAGATAAGCACAGCTCAGTCTGTTCTCAGCCCACAAAGTATGTTTATACATGCAGAGAGAGCAATATCAAACTCTGTCTTTTTTAACAGATGTGATCTGGAGCCAAGATCCCAAGTAATGCAGGTGCAACTGGAATATCCAGTGATGATTTGGCCATGTGTATATGGACTGCCAGAACCTAATATTGGCAAGAGAAAGATCCCACCCGCATTCTCTGTGTGACAGGTGCAACTCAGTCTGTTGACTCACAGTAGCAAATGTTGCATCATTATAAACCCTGCTGTGCTCTTTGTTAAGAGTCTTCATGCTGTGCCTGCATGGGAGGTTGCAGTTCACAAGCTTTCACCATTTTTCTTAGTACTAAATATCTGAAATTCTATTTCAGCAAAGGCAGAACACAAGGTGGTGGGAAATGAAAGATCACAGCAAAGTTTTAGATCCCGAAGTCATGCATGTGGATACATGGTCTTAAGTCCTGGAATCATCAATTTCCATTTCTGTACATGTGGGACCATTTTCAGGGATCAGAGCCTGGAAATGTTAGGAATCAGTGTTTCAAGGGGGCATTTTAGGATTCCTCTATGAGGACAGCATATAACTGACCACAGTCAATAGTTAGTTGAGTGGAGCGTGAAGTAGTAATGAAATGGAGGGATATTAAAAAGGAACTGTCTTGATAACTGATGTTCCTTAAAGGTCAGACTGTGTGGGGAAGCTTCTAACTTACGGTCCATGTAGAAGTGGCTCTGCCTGCCATCACAAGAGTCAAGTGAGACAAGTCCTTTCAAGTCCTTCCTTAAGAGTAGTATTTTCATACCAGAGAGAAGAGGCATTCCATGGCCCTGTTGCTTTTCCACTTTTTCCAGTAGCTCTGGCAGGGTATGGAGAAAGAGAAAGACCCATTTCAAAGAAAGTCATATACTTCTCAGAGCCTGGGTAGCTCCATATGATTCTCCATAGAGATCATGGCCTCAGACATGTATGTTAACTTGATGTGTTCCAGTTATGTTATTATTATTATTAATCTTCTGGTTTCATCTCTAGATTAAATAATCCTCACAAACCACATTGATATAAAGTCTTCTAAAGCATATTAGGACCTTTTAGCATGGAAAGCAATTGTAAACTGCAGTTATTGTTCAACACTCAGTTGTTACTGTAACAGAAAAAAGATTTTAAAAAGCTATGGTGACTGATATGGTTATGTAATGTGTTGGTCTCTGGTAACAAGCCCTGCTGCTTCTTTTTCATGTGTGAAATAATGTCTGAATCAAGATTTAGTAAAATTTCATTGTCATCCTCTAGAGGTGTTAGCTTGTATTTCCTATTTACGTTTAACATTAATAAGGACCCAGAAGCAGACTAAGTGAGAAAGTAGTATCCCTCAAGATATTCTAGAGCTCCAAAGTGTGTTGTTGTTTTTTTTCTCAATTACAGTGAAAACCTCAGTTAGACTAGCAATTCTGATCTTTTTATTCTGAAACTCAGAACAGCTTTATTTTAATAATGCTGAAGCAGAATATTATATTAAACAAAAAATCTTAAGAATAATACCTAAATCATATGAAACCTTATAAATTAAAGGTAATAACAAAATGAAATTAAATTCAACTTTTCAAAACACAAGGTTTCAATATGACTGAGTCAAAGCAAAAGGTGAAAAATTATTCAATTTTACACTTTTCTTTCAATTTTGAGATGAAAATTGGCATTTGTCTGTTTTAAACCAACATTTTCCAATGTGAAGCAGTTGTCTGGAAAATGCTTTTGAGCATATATTATTTGTTAAGAAAACATGTACATTAGAATAAGTCTTTGCTTGTTTCCTTCACTCTAAGTAATAGTGCATGTTTGACTGCCTGGCTGTGACGGCAAGGCATTAATGTTGGCAGGTCTTCCTTGCAGTAGAGAAGACACCTCTCAATTCCTGTGGGCTGTGAGCCAGTATCAGAATCTCTGCTTGGCCTAGATGCAGGTCTAAATGAATGGAAGTATTAAAGGAATGTAGCAACCAAGCTCTTTTCTCATCCTTAGGTCTTTTCTTCATACCAAGTCAGTGATTTACAAAGCTAGGCTACAAAATAACAATGTGGTGGTGCACACAACTCTATCTACACTAGGGAAAAAGAAGGAAATGGGTGTGTGGCCTTGTCTCGTCGTGTGTTTTGGAAATGTAAGTACCACACTGAGTGATATTAGTACAATGAGAATGCAGAATAATGAGTAAGACCACAGACGTGTTTTCTCACCAGTAAATCCAGCCTTAAGCTAACGTACTCCAGACTACCTCCTTGTGTAGACATTTTTATGAGCAGTAAGAAAGGTAGCTTACTTAGAAATGTGCTTTCTAAGCTGTTTGGCTCTAAAGAGATATCTTGAAAGCTTAATGTTTTTGAAGATGGGTTGAGGTACTTCATGCACATTTGTGGTATTAATAAACTTCTCACAGAGAGCTACTGCGGAATAGCATGTGTTCAAATCCATACTAACTTCCTAATTTGTGCAGTCTACTCTTTGGACCCAATTCCCTCAGCTCAGTGTTGATGTAGGGCCATTGGCTATATTATCTTATACACTAATATATAATATACAATTATATTATATTAACATATACATTAATACTTAACATGCCATACCTCTGACAATCTCAAGACAGACTAGCATCAAGCAGCTGCCACCAGCAGCTGTGGGCATTCAGTACCTCTGAGAATTAGCTGCAGGATATCTTAAGTCTGGTATTCCAAAAGTGGTGAATCATAAATTGGAAACTGCAATTGAAAACATAGCTGTAGTTCTTGAATTTTTCATAAGAATTACTACAATTAAGGCCTTATAGTAGATATAAATAAGTGGGAAAAATCAAAAGACTTGCTATACCCACTTGAAAAGAACTCATCTGAATGATATTTGCTGTAATTGTTTCAAGTAACATCTTAAAAGTAATGTTGATAATTTTGAAATAATAAATAAGATTAGTAAATTACCCGTTAAGTGAAGCTACAGTGCAAGGTCAGAAGCTAGTGCGACATCACACTAAACAGCAACATGAGCAAACCTGTTGGTTAAAGGTTTGATAAACCTATGGGGCATTAGGCAATAAAAGCTGAACACCAGTAGTAGTTAAACTGGTATGGAAATATCTGAAAAAAAACCACTGAGAAAACTAAGAACTGAAATGCCTTGTTTACCCAATTTCACCTTACAATTTCTTACCCAAGATCCCACATGCTTATCGTACATTTTACAGCCAAGATATCTGATTCTACTCAATGTTTAAATAAATAGCGAGGCATAGCCCGTATTTCTAAATTGATATCGGTACTTAATTTGGTGTCAGATATCAGAAAAGTATTGTTATAGTCATATTGCATGTCACAGACTGCACCATGCAAGTTGCAGAAAAGCAGCTTCAGGTATAGGAAACCCCCTTTCTTCCAGTCAAGCTTTGTAAATGAGAATTAATTAAGCTGCTAGTCAGCAGGACAACATCCAAATCAGTTCATGAGTGACATGAACTATCTTAAAGCTGTAGGACTTTTCTTCTATAAAATTCATGGATGTGTTTCACATTAGTGGTTTACTAATTAGTGGTTGGAGTTAATATCCTCATTGTTCACACTTAGCAAGCTTTCACATTGTGAACTAGTCTCAAAGTGTTCAAAATGGATTTCTTTTGGACAAACTAAATCAGGAGACATGGCTTCAAATGCAGTGGGTTCAATGCAAGGAGGCAAACTAGAATTAGCTTGAAGTAAAAGCTCCTTGAGATGCAGCTACGGCAAGTATCAGTTCCTAAGCACTATCTGTTTCTGTCTACACATCTTCCCTTATCAAACTGCATTACTTGATAATGTAGACATAGTCCATCTGCATTGCTGGCTGGAGACTGTGAGCCAGCCTGCCTATAATTCCTAGATTGCCTGGCTGCATGTAACATCAAGACCATTCTAAGACTTGTTTGCTTCTGTGGGGTTTGCAGAGGATAAAATGAGCTTTTCAATAGCCTTCCCTTCAGTCCACTTTGGATACAAAGCAAGCAGGGGTTTGAAAGGTAGTAGACTTAAGATTAGGAGTCTTTCTTCTGTCTCCATCCGGACTTGCACCAAGGTTTTAGGACCTATGTGTTCCCCTTGTCCACTGAAGCTGAAGCAAAGCAATGAGAGTGATTTCTGGTTGGATGCAGCACATCCTGAAAGAAGTGCAAAATTTAATATAGCTGTTCCTCATCTGTGTCTTTCACAGAATGCACAGCAACATGGGCTTCAGGGTAGAAGGACTTTCTGGGAATGGACCATAGAATGATTTGGGTTGGAAAGAACATTCCTGGAGTTATTCTTCCTGCTCTTCTCATTCCCAAACCCAGTTTCTTCCATTTCCATCTTCTTTTTAGAAAGAGTGTTTTGCATTGACTCATGGTTTTTTGTTTTCAGAGAAATGCTGGAGCACTCTACTTTCTTGTAATAAAAACTTCAATGTCTGTAGCAAACCTCAGCAGTTCTAAAAAAATCCATGTGGTGTTCTAAAAAAATCCATATGGTGTTCCTATATCAGAACTAGCATGTAGAATCCACAGAAGCATCCACCCATTGGCTTAAGAATGCAGCAAACCCCCAATAAATAAACAAATATTACAATTGCCTGTATAGTCAGATGGAAATTCTTGTAATTCCTCATCTCTGGGCTTTGTCTGAAGGCAGAGGAAGGTACTTCTCATGCCAGTCACCACAAAAAATGAGATTCACATTTCACACTCTGGTGGTGTTAGTGTGCAGGGTTTCTCTAGGTACCTGGCTAGTGGAGATGATGATTGTCGTGATTGTGTGCATTCTCAGTACATCTACTGAACTCCCTTGGATATACTCTTATTCATTTTGTGATTTCTAATAGCAAAGAGATTTCTGAAGAGGGTTTTTTTTCTCATATGCTCTTATTGTGTCATTCTGGGACCTGCTGCCTATGAGCAGCTGCTGGCCGGTGCAAAAGTTGTGTGCTTGCTGAGAAGTGCCTTCTAGGAATAGACTATTGGGCTTTTTCCATCACTACAGGCCATATATCAGCAGTGAACATTTAAAACATGGCAGTGGCCTCTTCCTGGTGCCTGTGAATTCTAAGGAATGTGAATTACTAATAAGCAAAAGAACTTGCACATTTTATTTCTTTTAGAACACTAAGTCTTAGTTTCATTGGGTTTTTCTTTTGTGAGATACTTTAACAGACTGCACCTCCTCCTAGCAGTCCATGAATGTTAATATTTTAATGTTTATTCTCATATCTCACTTGACTGTCTAAAATGTAGTATTTAACAGTACACTTCATTTAATGCAATGTATTAAAGTAGTACTATCTCAGAACAAGTACATTAGGCCTCTCATGCATGATATAAAATTTATAAAGGAACCAGAAAGTAAAGAAAGAAAAAAGAAAGACAGTAAAAAAAGAAAAAAAAAAAAAAAAAAAAAAAAGAGAGAGAGAAAAAACATATAAACATGAACACCCAGAAGCTAGATTGATGAAAATTGGTGTTAACTTCATTGGAATAAAAGGGAAAGAGAATCACTTTGCATAAATAATACTCCTTCTCCTTGCACATTCCTATTGTTTATGGGTCTGGATGGTGGTGTCTTTCATTTCTTTGGTGACAGAAGATTGTGCACATGCTGAAGAAGAACAGAAGATTAAAAAATATTAAATAAACTGTAAGCAAATGTATTAGAACAAATGCAAAGTGTTTGCAAGCTTTCTTTCTCTGTTTCCAACAGAATTAGAGAACAGTGAATTAAGAAGGCACTCAAAAGGTCAGACTGAGAAATCTGTTACTGAAAATATTTAGTGTTTCCTTCAATGGAAATAAGGGAATAGAGTAAAAGTGAAACCACTGATAAATGATTGGGACATAATTGAACATTCCTCACACTTGTAAGTGTTCCATATGCTTGGCACTCCAGGACAGGATGTACTGGAGCTCTGACTACTGCAAATCAGAGTTACACTAGTGCTTGTCCCCTTCCTTTTTGCAGAGGGAGGTATCTCAGTAACGAAAGAAGCACCATTGTGGACAATTAGTGGACAAGCTAGTTCATTGTGCTTAACTGACTGGGGTTTCTTTTAGCGTGCAGTGAAACATTTACTGCTACAGGGGATGCAGAAATTAATTTGACTTTCTGCTGTCACAAATAAAATTTAATATTCTTTCTTTGGCTTTTCGACATTGTAGCAGAAAATTACATGATACTATCCTCCTACAATCAGTTTATTTTTACTTTGAGGACATTAGCTGTGTGTATGAACAGATCGTCCTCAAACAGGTTCCTTCGAAGGAATCATTACCCATAACATTCTTCCTCAGAAGAACACTGAAGGCAAAACCACCACACTGTACTTACACATTTGCTATTATTTACTTTTATTTTGGAATTCACAGTAAGTGGGGCTCCCAAAAGTGCTCTGTGTTGACCTCATTCAAATCCTGCTGACATTGCATGGCTGCAAGGATATGCCTCTTCAGAAAAAATTCACCTCAGAATCACTGAAGCCATACTTCCACATGGCAGTCAATCTAATTTTAAGGCGTGCTGTAGAGAATCAGAACACCATGGCTACATGACATAAAGCACTGAACTTGTACAATGCTTCCCTGTCAGTCCAAGTTGTTAAAAAATGTTAAAGGGGAACCTTTGTTCCAGTAGGTTTTATATCAGAAAGGCACTGTTTATCTGTTCATAACTGAGATAAAGCTGAAATGCTGCTCAAGGTGTAAGCCCCATGTTGTTGGGTTGTTCTGGAGAGCTGCAGAAACATGACTGAGTCCTTGCATTTAGTCCTATGAGAATCTAGACTCATAGCTGGGTAACCATGTACTGTAGTGATCTGTAAGAGCAACCATGGAGCCAAATCTCTTTTGCAAAAGGAAGACATTGTTTTCAACCAGTGTATCAAGTCCACCTATTAACTCACCTGTCAAAAGAGGGAGTTCTTCATAGGTTTATGGCAGTGTCATATGTGTGAAGGAGTGTCCTTTTGTGAATTCATTCTGGGGCAAAGCCAGGAAGAATCACACCATTATTCCAGTGCCATGTTGCTGTAAATGCTCAGTGTATCTTTAGAATTTAATCTACTTTACTGACTACAAAAGGATTATCTAATGCAGTAGAGTCATGCCAAATGTCAAAAAATAACCTGAGTAGTCAGTGAGCTCGAGTGTGATCTGCTCCATTTGTCAAATTTGTGAAGTTAGGGCACTTTCTTGCATTCCCTCTGCCTAGATCCATTGTAATAAATTTGGATTGCATGTCAATTACTGCAATTTATGACTACCCATCTCTCCATTCTGAATATGTATGTGATTGTAATTTAAGGCCTCCTTACTGTACAATATTTATTATCAGTTCTCCATTTTAACCAGCATTGAAATAACGGCTATTTTACACTCTTCTAACATCTTCTCTTTTCAAGGTCATCAGTTTCGCGACATCACTGGAAATGAAGTAGGACGTATGGTTCTGTTTAATCAAATTTCATGCTCTGTTGCCTCCTTCTTATGGCCTCTGTGATAATTGATCAAGTTTTCAATTAAAGTCGTCCATCTTTGTTTTAATTCTTTGTTACGATTTTTATTCCTTCACATGGTTTCATGAGATCCAAGTTGTTACAAGTGCAAACTGTCTGCCTTTCCAACTGTCTAGTTACAATGATTTAGATATAGTTCTCATTTTCCCTTTCTTATTATTAAACACCTCAGTGGACTAGCTTCATCTGTTGGATTTAGACTGAAAAATCAGACCAAAAATCTGATTCATCCACCAAGGAGATATTAGTTAACTTGTGAACTGTCATGGCTAAAAATCTCTGTAGCTCAGCACCTTCCAGCCATCTTGCTCAGCCACACTTAAGCAAATTGCCGTTCCTAAAGAAATATTGAAATTACTCTCTCTGATAAACGAGGCCATGTCAGGCATGTGCAGAAAACACTGCGTTATGGAGAGGTTTTCCTAAAGAGCAGTGATTCTGTTTTCATTCTTTTATTGTGTTTATATAGATCAAGTAAATATTAATATGGCAAATACTTACTGATGCACAGGATTGATTACTTATTCCATAGTTTATAACTCTGTGTTTCATCCCCTAAGTAGTACTGTATCAAATGTGTTTTGAAATACACTAACATGTTCATTTTAAAAAATCAAATAATCTTTTGAAATGAATGTTTCTTAAAAGGCCAAAGAAAATGTGCTGACAGACTCCATACAAATTCACTTTTTTTAGGGAGGCTTTGTTCAGTTAGAGACAGTTCTTCAATTTTTTTAAATTACAGTGGGCTTTTTACTGAAGTTCTGATAATTTCAATTCTGATGAAAATATAGACCAGATTCATTCTCTGAAAAAATTGTGACAACTGTCAGCAGTCTTAAAAGGTTTACTGTTTAGAGTTTTTGCAATATGAAAAGTTTTACTTTACGATAATCTTCAAATAAAACATGAAAGCCTATAAAACATCTTCCATTTCCCTAGTTAGGATGCATAGTTGAGCTTGCTTTCCAACCTCAGCTATTTGAATGTTAAAACAGAGCCAATGTGTTGATAAGAGTGACTGTAGAAGACCAATTCCACAGTGGCTCTGCTAGTACATTTATGTATGCTGTTTTAGTTTGAAGTCCCATAGTTCTTAATCACTTTCCCCAATGTTCTATTGAAGGGCATGCTACAAAGCTCTGTGCTTTGAAGATATCTCTATCATTTCCTGCTGAATATTCAGGCAGACACCAGGAAGAACCCTGGTCAGGGAGTACTTGAGACTTGGGACTCAGGTAGCATGAGGTGAGATCCTGTGTCCATTGCAGAAGGTGCCAGAATTCCTGGTGATTGCAACACAATCATGTTTTCATCCTTCCATATGAGATGAAATCATTCTTAGATGATGGCATCATCAGTGGCATCCATCAGGGATCCACTGCATTTTTTTGGCCTAGCCCACTGACCACAATAAACAACACAAACACCTACATCAGCACAAATACTTTTATTTGTAGAGGCCATCTTCGGACCTTTGAGGCATTTTTTGAGGGATGGCAAAATCCATTTAGCCTGTATGTGGTTTTTGACAGTAGTCAAGTACTGGGTACCTAGGAAAGATGTAATAACAAGGCAAGCATACAATAGTGCTTGACTGGCATATTCTCCCAACTTCCAGCAATCCATAGTTTAGCAAATTCCATGGTTATAAAGGTTATTTCTATGTTTAATAGCCTTGGTGGACGTGCTTCCATGAATTGTCTCTGTTGATTTTTGAACTAGCAAGAATTTACAGTATTTAGAATATCCCTGCACACAGAATTTCCCAGTTTAACTGTGCTGCTTGAAAAAAATGCCTTGTTTTCAGACTGTTATGTGATAATTTCATTTGTTGTCTCTGCTCCCTGCACTGTGAAAAATCAAAGTAATAATTTCTTAATGATCTTCTCAATGCCATTGATGCTTCTATTAATTTGTGTCACATCTATCCTTGCTTGTCTCTTTTCTCTGTAATAGTGTCTTATTCTAGTTGTTTCTAGTTTGGAAACCACTCTTTTAATGTGCGATATGTTTATCTGTATGTGTTCTTATCCTATTACAGCCTTTCTGAACAGAAATCCAGAACTTCAGGCAGTGTTCATCCTGGTTCTCTGTTTCCTTCCTGATAATTCCTAGCATCCCGGCTGTTTTTCTTGGGCTAACTGGTATTTTCATAGAACCAGCTGCTGTAACTGGGAGTTTTCATTTCAGAGACACAGCAGCTATCTCAGAGGCCATACTTGCATACACCAAGCTAGGTTGTGTCCCCTAGATGCACTACTGAACATTTACCAATGCTGCATTTCAGCTTTCATTTTTATCCTCCACTGTTGGGCTATCTTTCTTTATGTCTCTACATCACCCTTTCATTTCCGCTCCTCTGAATAATTTAGCATTAACAAATTTGTCCTCTCACTCTCCCCTCCTTTTTCTGGGACATTTTTGAATATGTTTATTAAAAGCCTTTTGAGAGGAAGCTTGTTGAATGCTTTTGAAAGTCCTTCCACTGTGCTGTGAAAAGACTTTGAAAAAGCTTGTACTCTCCACATAAAAGACCTACAGTTGGAACCACCTCATATGGGCGAACCTTTTTGCCTGAATGTCTCTATTCTTTGCTTCTCCTCCTCACAATAGAGGTCAATAATGTCCCTCTTTTGCAAACTCTGTTAGGGGTTTGGGGAGTAAAGATCATATAAATGTTGGTATTTCTTAATTTGTTTATTGCAATAACATCTTAAAGTGGTGAATGCTTGAAGGAAGCTATAGGAAGAGCACAAGGTGTTCTTTAATTGTATTTGACAGCCATAATAATTAGTAATTGTAAAGCAATTGTTGTCTACATTTGAAGTATACATCTACTACAGTGAAAGAAGGTTATAATATCTCTTTGTTTTTAAAAATCCCTCAAACCCATTATGTTCTTTATTAAGCATATTCCGGATTGTATTTTCTTATGCAAGTGGGCAATTTGAGAAGTGCAGAGCTGAATACACAACAGTACACATTTAAATCAAGATTAAAATAAATTCAAAAACTATTCAAATTATTACTAAATTTAGTAAAGCAAATTCCCATATCCTTCCCACAGTATTCAACACTGCTGAGCTTGCAAGAGAAAGATTTTAAAAAATCCATCCCCCATTGCAGCAAATAAAAAAGGTAACAGTAAATGTCTTTTATTGAATGTTTGATTATTTTAAGAAAACCTGACTGTTTTTTTTAAACGTATGGTGTCTTCTGTCTTGACACAGTGAGCCACAACATGTAATAAATTTTAAACTAATTTTGTCGGTGAATGCACATTATTGATTTAGATACCATTTATGCTCATTGGATTGTTCTAAGAGGACAGTAGCTCAGCAAGTAGGAAACTTCATGAGCCTCCATTTGCTATCTGCTGAATGCTAGACCAAACAAGAGCCAGTCTGGCTTTTCTTGTTCCAGCCTGAGTAAAAAGGAATGTTCAGCTGTTTCAGAAGTAGATTTGGCATTAGTCTGACATGGGAGTCATAACTTGGAGGGTGATCCCCAGCACCCCTTATCTTCCAGACACAGTAGACCCAGTGAAGGTTGCTTTTAATGGTACCTTATTTCTTTTCCCAGAGTTGCCCATGAGTGGAAAGTGCTCACATCTCCTACTATTCTTATCCATCCACCGTACAAATCATAAACAAAACTCTGCTTGAGTCTTCTTTGCCAAACATTAGCATCAATATCAGTTCTGCTGCAGACAGAACTTGGACAAATGCATGTTTCTGTCTCAATTTCACTCCTAACTCTGCTATCACTCTGCATTCAGTGTCATCTAGATGTTGTAGGCACTGTGCTCTGATGATGGTCAACCAAAGCCTTAAGGAGAACACAGTGAATGAAAATGCAAATTATACTGTATCACTAGTACATCCACAAAATAGGTGGGAAAGTCAGTTGGCAAGGAGAGGAAAGAGAGTAATGTGAAATGTCAAACTGCATATCTCTTTTCCAGACATTATAGTGAATGTCAGGAAATTTTGGTCATCCCGAGAAAAATATAAATTCATCCAGATCTTGATATGGTGGCTCCTTTCAGACTGCTTTATTTTTTTTTATTTTCAATAAACATCTAAGTTATTGTGTGCCAGGTCATGTCTTCCAGACAACGTGCTCCATGTACTTGCACAACAGAGCCTGGAAGGTGGAAGGAAGCACAGGACTCCCTAAGCTGCCACTTCCTGGGCAGAGAGGCTCCCAGCTTCCTCCCATGGGGAGCACACCTTACTCTTTTCAGTCTGGCGTAGTACGCCAAGGCCTTTGTCTCTGCTGCAATGCTTCTCAGTGTGCACAGATGAATTTATTTTTCACTAGAAAAGTAGAATTTATTTATTCCTTCCCATTTTCATTGTGCATGCTTCTCTTACCACCTGATTTTCCTACATTCTTTGCAAGATAATTCAGATAGATAATCATTAATATTTCAGTACCCTTCTTATCTTTAAGGATTTGGTTGACTATGGTCAGAATGCACTGCCTGCAAGTCTTAGATGATAAAGAATGCAGAGGTCTCTCAGATCTCGTAATACCAAGTGCCATTCACACTGGTGAATTTGTATGTGGGCAACAACTCATGTTACATTTAAAGTTAATGCTCTCATTTAACCTAATAAGCACACTTAGCACATACTACCCTACAATATCCATTTAAGGTGACTCTTTTAAGCCAATTTGTCACTAGTAAACTAGCAGAAGAAACCATGATTCCTATTAACAGCTGACTGATACAGTTGTAATCTCTGTTTCAGAAGCTGCTGTGGGAAACAGCATCATAACCTGCTGTTTCTTCTGCACTCCATCTGGCTTGCACTAAGCTGATGTCTGCTGTATTAAAAGCTAAAAATTGCTATTCTTAAATTTAGGTTTTATTGAATTTAATCGTTCTATTTTTAAAACTGCACTGCAGTTAATGATCCAAACAGTTCAATATTTATAACTGGAATTGTGAAAGCTAAATACATCGATAAGTAAAACAGATGTACTTTTGCGTAAAACTTAATTAATCTGATATGAACTGTACACATTTTTTTATTGGAATTACCAGCTAAGCATCTCTGCAAAGAAAGAGAAATTCAGATTATTTCCAAAGAATAGGTACTGGATTCTGATCTTGTACTGGTTTTACACAAATGAATTAAGCGCAATTCCTTCAATCAATACCTTCATTTTTAAAAAAGTGGAAGAGCGAGATCGTGCCTTTAGGGGACAATGTCAGGGAAGCTGGTCCTGCTGGTAAGGGTTGGCAAAGAATCAGGTGAAGGTACAATATCTTTGCTTCCAAAAGCAAGATAATGTGCTGTGCATGAGGAAACAAGCCTAACCTCTCAAAAGAGTTAATTCACTGAGGATCAAATCCTTGGCGGTTATGAGTATTTTGGTTCTCAAGTTAGGTATGTCACTCTTGGCTCTGCATTCTTTGCTTGGTGCTCCTCTGAGCTGTTTAAAAACCACTCCAGAGTAAATGAATCCTTGATGTGTTTATGTAATCAACCTCTCCATTAAGGTAAGTCAAGTTCTTCCATAGCCATGACAGAAGTGTCAGTAGACTTTGCAGTCTAAAGTAAGTGGATATATGTCATATGCATTTCCTTCATCATGTGTATGTGCATACCTTATTGGTTAAATGGACAAGAGTGAATTTCTGTCACCTTGCTATTCCTTCTTTATTTTGGCATTTGGAAAAAATCTGTGTAATCCATGAACTGTTCTATTTATGAAAGTGGTAACTGGATCCCAGATGGATCACTGTTTGTCCCAGACTGTCAGAACTCTCTCTGGACCTTGGGAGGGGGGAAGAGAATTCAGGAACACACAGTGTCAGGTCATCAACACTGGCTTTATACAGTCAGAATATCTTCTATTGAGTGCAAAGTGTGCTAAGGAGGAGGATCTGGTCCCATAAATAGGATAGGAATAAAATATCTCTAGTCTGTATAACCAGAATTACATAAGATCACAGCTTATTCACTTTTATGCCCAAGAAAAAAAAATTAAGTCCTGTTTTTTAATCCACTTGAGTTGTTAGATCAAGAATCTGACACTAGTAGATGTCATGCTGTATTTGTGCTTAGATACTAGTTGGTCAGGACTGATATTTTACTAAGTCACAAGTAGATGTGTCTATATGGGGAGGTTTCATGTCTTCCTAACTGCTTCATGTACAATTTGGTCTATGTTAAGTTGGTTCCACACCAAAAAAAAAAAAAAAATCCACTGTCAACAGTAATTTCCAGCAAGAGATTCCCTCCCTCCTCATCTGTCCTCAAAACTGGTGTTACAGATTGTTGAACTGCTAATGAATATGAGAAAAAAACAAACATGAGAACGCTTCTGAGAATGCATTTGTCAAGTAGAATTTTAGTCAAGCCCTTTCATAAAGGACCTAGCAAGTATGCAGGGACTTGTTGCTGTAACAAAAAAAAAAAGTGTCCTTGCTTGTCTCACGTTTGCAGATCTGTCAATAGATTTTTCTGTGCAAAAGGGGACATGGACCCCTCTCATCTTGTTTTCCTGCAACAATAAAGCAGTAGTAGGTTATTGTCTAATCAAGTTTTAGGTTTCTCAGGCAAGAAAAATTCACACATTCTCAAATTCACCCTTACCTCATGTCTGAGATGCTAGTAGATGGCTATACACTGTAAGGTTTTTTGTAGTTCTGAATGGTGCAGCTGGTGCTGTCAGTTCAGTTTAGACAATTTTAAAATACCTGAGAATCCCTGGAGGAAGATGTTTTGTGGTTCAGTAAGTTTGGCAGAGGTAGCAGTCCTGCCCAGGTTGCCAAATTCCTTCCTTTTGCTTACTCATGGGGAAAGTGATACCCATGTATGAGAAGCAGTACTTGATTTTTCCCTTTACTGGCTAGGAAAGCAATAGTTATAGACCGATGTCTGCAAAGAACTTCTCCTCCCAGTGTCAAACTTTGCCTGTAGGACTGTGAGCCTAATGCGTTCTACTGTGTGGCTCATCTCTGAATACAGGAGCCAAAGAGTCTGTTCTTCAGATCTTGTAGTTTTCAAGATTACATTTCTAGGTCTCATACTCCATTCAGGAAAGTTCAACCTAGAGCTTCCCTGGATCCACTTTTGATTCTTTCTTCCACTGTATTTAAAGCCAGAAAGGGACCTGTGGCACCTGTGGATTTCAGAGTGATAAGAAGGGATGCCATTTCTGTGGTTGGTCCTTCATAACCATAACTACTTGTTTCTGGAAAAGAGGAACAGGTGCAAGAAATGAAGAGGTGTGCAAGGGCCAAAGTCTCCCTGTTTAGTGCAGATTTCTGTGGGAAGTTTGTGAAGACCTGCAATGTACTTCTCTGTGCATGGCTGTCTATCTTCTGGGATTATTCATCTACCCAGTGACTTGGGAATCTCACTCTGTTGCAAAATTTAGCTTCAGAAATCAAGCTTTTGTGGTTTTGCTTATGTTTCCACCTTTCCTGGTTGCACAGCACCTGATTTTTGTGTAACCCAGTGCTGTATTATCCTCCCCAACCTACACTCTCACAGTATTTAAAAGAGGCATCAATTTTCTCTCTTCATCTCTGTGGGATGTGTAATGCCCCACACCTAAAATTCATCTTACTAACAATTTTGCTTCTGCTTATTTCAGCTAATAGAGCAAGCTAACAAGATTCCTCTACTGTATGTTCCCAACATATGTTACATAGCCTGTGTTAGAGTCTCTGCATAATTGTATGATATACTAACAGGTAGTGGAAGAGTGGGAGTGAAAGAACAGGTTAGAAATTTCAGCCTATTTAACAAGCTGATTTTGCCTTTGCCCAACAAAGGAGGTAGAAGGAGAGGCTATATCACAAATGCTTCCTGAAAGTCAAGCCACCTACCTTGTTCTGGTTTGATTAGACTGATCCAGCATTTCAGTTTCTGGCTTCCAAAATGGATTTGTCTATTTTTCATAGGTGATTCTGCAGCACAGTGGTGACGGAAAATGGATTATGCTGAAATCCAGAAGTTTACTCAATTTCATAGTAAAAAACCAGAAAGAACAAATGACTAATTAGAGACCCTTTCTAAGAATATTTCTAGAATATGCCACAAATGCCACTGCTGCTTCTAACAGGGTCTTCTCCCAGAATTTAAGTCCAAAGACTAGGAGACACTAACTGCATTTTCCATACTGCAAAATCCTGGAGGTTTTTGTTGTCACATTAGACATAGGTCTTGACTTTGAGTCCCTCACTTGTCATAATAAATAACATGATAATATAATAAAATAATGATTACTGCTGCCCATGGGTGTTATGTATGGGTGTACTCTTTTTGTAACAATCAAAATAAATCACAGCAAACTCTACAATTCTGTAATCTAGTTATACTTGATGTTAATACTGACTTTTTCCAAGTGAAGAAAAGCCCAGTTTACTATTTCCACCTCTCTATTTTTTTTCCTAGAGATACCCAACCCAAGAATCAATTGGATTTTAAGTGAGTTAGGTTCCAACATCACCACATCAGTTGCAGTAGAGTTTCCTGAGATGTGAAGACACGTACTTTGTTTTTAATTCAAGCAGTCTTTCCTTGTATGCAAACAATTCTTACGTGTCCAAATTGATTAAAAGGGAATTTGTTGCTTTCAGTCAGTGTGCTCCAGCTGACTGGTATCCTAAGTAAATAAAAAGACTCCAGGAAGTCTTAGGAGATCAGTTTGATTTCATCACCATTGTAAGGATTTCCAAGGATGTGCACAGCCCATGTTCTTTTTACATCACCTTTGATCATAATCTCTTTCCATAAGAATGAGAAGAATTTATATTTTATTGTGTTATTTGTAGCATTATTTGGGTGATTGAGGACACAGAGCATGACTTTGTTTTTGTCTTGCTCAGAAATTCCTTTGTAATCAGATACTTGCTCTCATTGACTGTAATGGATGGAAAACAGCCTTTGACACACAAGAAAGGACTAATGAGGAAGGTCAGATAGATGAAAATGTCATTGGAGCAGAAGCTGAGTTAGAGAAGGAGGGTAAAGCAACCTATACAGCCAAGGCAAGGTGAGCATCTCAAGCGGGATTTAGCATCAGCCTGGAGGTTGATGCTGCACTGTTTCACAATTCCAATCAACATATGGTTAGTTGCTCAAAGGAGTGAAGTCCAGTGAAATGATCCCAGTCTTGGTATAGAGGCCTTTTGAATCAAAGGCCTGAGAGACTTTTATATCATCTTAAAGAGATGAGCTTAAAGCAGAAACAGCGTGGCTTCATCTTCTGATTCTTACAGTTGTTTCCATATCCTCAAAAACAACTGAACTTTTTCTACTCAGACTGAGCATCCTCAGGGTAAGGAACTGACTGACTCAGCCATGTATCAACTTGCAATGTGTATATCCCTGCAATATAAGTCATCAGGCATTTGTTTTCTGTGGCATAAAAGACCAAGCAAACATATCATTATTATTACTATTATTTTTATTGTTTTGCATTTTAGGCTTGTATTGGGAGACTGTGAATATTTATTTTTTTTTAAAGAAGGAGCTGGCAAAGAAGATTAAGTGATCTAATAATTTGTAATAATGCGTACAGCATTTGTGAGTACTGCAGAATGTTATTTTCTGGCTTTTGGGACCACGCATGTATTTTATAGGGGAATAAATAAATAATAATTTGTGACTTCAAAATGTAACAGTCTTCAGAAGGGAAAGGGAAAGAAAAGAATGTTGATTCAGAAGTGAACTACTGTTCCAATTTGCCATAATTTTAACAAGAAGAGATTTGTTGAGTGCTTACAGGAGAACAATGAGTAGTTAATACTTCAAGTTAAGTACCGGCTTGATTTTTTTTCCTCTTTATTCTTGGATCCAATTATGAGCAATCTACAGAAATAATGAGAAATTATTGAAAGTTTTCCAAATTTCAGACCATTTTTAAGATAATGAGAAAGAGCCTTAGATTTTAATGCCTTTATGTCTTGCTTTACTTTACAAAACTGGATGAACTTCTCTATGCAGTTCACCTCTGAACTATCACTATAAAATCTGATCTATTACTACAATTTATGGCCAACCGGACATTGATTTACTCACACCAAATGATAGCATATGCTAAGAGCAGCCCCATAGTATCAGTGGAAATACTCAGGCAGTAAAATGTAACTTTGATTTTCAAAGTCTGGCCTTACAGCAATAAAATGGGTTAATTTGAAAAGCTTTCCAGTGTTTGAGAATTATTGATATTTCCCATTTTGAGGAAAACCAGGTTGAATTATTCATAATGAAAATATGGTTGCAGCTTTATTGGATATGAGAGCTTACTACTTGTTTTGGATGTGAAAAGAGATTGTGTTTTACCTTCCTTACTGTAATTCACATGAATAATCAGTGATACTGATCACAAAGGGGAGTTGAATCCTCTTCTGGCCTTTAATAATTATAGGTTATATTGTGGCCATGTCTGTAAAACAGATCTTCTCACTTCAGGAGGTACTTTGCTGACCACTGGTATGAAAGGCAGCTTTCAGCTGGTGTAGTAAGCTGCATAAGGAATTAATATAATTATAAAAGTTTTCTAAAGGATTTTTGTGGCCTTTTATAGGCATGAATGAACCAACCTGTCATGCAGGGGACTTCCAGGATGAATCCAGTCTAGATTCTTTGGCCCAGAAATTGTTCCTAAGACAGCCAGAAAATCATAGCATAGCCTATGAAAATTATATTGTCACCTTTCTAGTTCACACTAACAAGACATCTGTCTTTCAGTGAAGTTAACAACACAGGTTGAGTAGCAAATCAGTACACAGCTCCAGCAAGTCTTCTTTTCCACAGTCAAAAGACAAAATAATACTCAGATGTGGTTGAAAAGACATTCCCTAGGAGAGGGAGGTGTGTCAAGTGTAAAAGTGCCTGGACCATGAATGTTGACATGGGAAGGTCAGTTATCAGTGTTGCAGTCACACTGCCTTGCCTGTGATGCAGTCAGAGCAGTTCTGGGGTGGTATATCCTGACTGCACAGGGAGCGTGTTGCAAGACAATGCCTGGGACTACACCACCCCTCAACCACGCTCTACCTTCTAGGGTAAAAACATCTGGACAACTGAGCTAAGGAAGAACTAGTATGTCTACAAAGGATCCTCTCATGTGAAGAACGAAGAATATGGAGTACAAGGTGCACTCAGAGTATACCTTGTCCTGCATTTGAGACCTAGACAAAATTGCTGTAGATGGCATTCTCTTTCTGAACACTTCCAGGCTGAGTGCTCTGAAGCACACGTTCAGCCTGTCTGCTCTAAAGAAGAAAGTCTTCTGCAGAGGGGGCATGGGTCAGTCTGCATTACTTGGTCAGGGATCCGTGGACTACTGTTCGAAATGGTTACCTTTATCAGTGTGGATGCAGCCTTTGGCACTTTCGCTGATGCTAGATTTCAAGCTTCTAGAAAGCATGTTAGCAAAGGTTCTTATTAGCACCATGGAAAACTAATCCAGTTTGGAGAAAAACTATTAAAAGTTGAACAGATACAAGGAGTTTCTATCACTGGTGGCTTTGTGCAGTTTATATTTAGTTGTTTAGTTAGTTCCTCATGTAGGGTTGATCTGTGTTTTAAGAGGATGTTAGCACTTTGTATTTAAAGATTGCATGGTTATACTTCTACATGTCCTTCCGTCCTCAAAAATCCTTATGGGATGTTTATTTTCTACTTCTGGTGTGGTGTGTCACCTTTTAAGAGAGAATTGGTAGGCAGGAATTGGTGGATACAGCCTCCATGTGATGTATTTATCATTTTAGTGTATAGAGAATGAGGTCATCATTTGTTGAAAGTACCAGAAAATAGCAGTGACACTTCCAGGGAGGTAGGAATACCAGAAATAAAAAGACTTTGTGGCACCCTATACTCAGAGCTGAGAGTCATAGCCACTAGCTAATACCAGAGTCTATGGCTCTTTCCAGGTGTCTAAAGCATGAGGGAGTCAGTGGAGATGGATATCACAAAGCTAGAAAAAAACCCAGCCAAATTCAGTGTTGCTGTATACTCTTAACTCAGAGTAATTTCTCTCATGTCAGGGTAAAAATTCTTGTCAGTATTATTAGTAGCAATATTTGACTCGAACTTTGAAAAGTAAGTTTGACACAGTAAATATTCAGTTTTCTGTTTACCTTCTTCATGTTAATGTTTTAAAGTTTATGATGTAGTAAATAATATAATAATACATTTTTATTAGATTGAGTAGACATTTTTACATTCAGTTATTAGCTGTTTAGACATTGGTATATGGGCTGTTCTCAGAGATGCTGATCTTTGGATATCCCTTTTCTCTCCAAATGCACATTCCAAACCACAGACCATTTGCCACAGACCTTCTTTAAATCTTCGTTTTTCAATCTTCCTTTAAAAAACAAACAACAAACCATCAGATTTTATTTGTATCTGCAGCTTTTTAGTGTTTGTTTTTTGTTGGGGATGGTATGCATGGATATTTTATTAGTGTTTAGAAGCTGCATTCTTTATGATACCTTATGATGCTTTCTCCCTCCTCTGAGAACATGATATGAATTAGTGCAAAGTAATATATAAGGAACTTTTTTAGTGGTTTATGTGAGTGGTAGAGAGCTAGTACAGAACCTTCCAGAAACTCTTGGCAGGACCCTAAAAAGATCATCATAGATGAGTGGCTGATTGCAGAGCTGAATCAATCTGTGATTACATTACAATATAAGGCCAGTTTCTGCAACCCCTTATTCATGCAAACAATCCTAATGGAGGAAAAGTTAAGGAGAAAAAAGCTGAAATAATCTAATACCTTTCAATCATAAAAAACATTCAGAGAAGTGAAGGAGTTAATGCCTTGAAGAATTCCTTTTCCCCACACTTTCCATCATCTGTATACAATGTGAAATGAAGAGAATTAATTTAATAGCTGCTAATGGCTTAAGCAAAAGCAGCCTCTGTAAAGCCCAGTCCCAGAAAACCTATAGGTATTGCTGACTCATTCTGCGACTCGAGGAGCATATTTCCTACAGTAATCAGTTTAACTTTGACATACCAGTGAAAAGTTCCTTAACCAGGAGTTGCTTCTACAGATGGATAATTTGTGGAATATTCATTTGAAGCTTTTATGTAAAAAAACAGTATATTCTGTTATTACATTTTAAATACCATAAAAAGTGTAATTGCAACTAGTGCATGTTTCCATGATTATCCCAAGCCTAGCTTAAAAATATGTAAACATGACATAATGTGTTCAAAAGACAGAGGAATAAATGGTAAAATTACTTTTATCTATGATAACAATGTAGGCTCAAGAAAACATAGCTGGTTGGGTAAAGTGCCTTCAATATTGCTTATTCTGTGATTCCAAAAAACATTTAAGAATCCATGCTTAAATTCAAGATGTGTGTTTAATAAAGCCTGTCCATACACAAAGCATTTAAGGTTATGTTCAGCTTGAAAGATGTGGTCAAGTTGTACTGATGTGAATAGAAAAGCTGCATCAAAGCTGATCAGCAAACATGGGCTGTTGCAAAGTCCACTGACACATGCTGAGGTGTATCCGACCCTTATTTAGAGCATTTGCTAAAATGGGATCATTTATTTGTTCATTCCATAGTGCTCTACTGTACCTCTAACATGGATAGAGCACTCTTTAGGTGAAACAAATACAGAGGATGCAGTCTCTGCCCTACCTGACCTCAGATTTTGCAGAAGGATTGGAAAATATCCTTGAAGTACATTCCAGCAGGAGAAGTATCTGTCATCTTCTCCTTTTTCTTGGTCCTATAGTATAAAAAGTCTTGTTTTTCTTGGGGTTCTCTGCAGTTCAAGAGATTGTCTCCAGGCAGCCCTAACCACTGCCACCAACAAGCTCCTCATGTGGAGTTTAAGGGAGCAATTTCAAGAGCATTCTCAGGGCCCATGAAAAGTACTGAATAATCAGGAGATTGAAGGAGACTGTAGGAAGACCAAGCTGGTTTAAAACGTCCAAGTTTTTTATTGATAGAATCTGTATATACAAGTATGGAAAGATTAAATTTCATCTGTTAAGGATGTTATTTTAGATATCCAGCACATAACTGAGTCTCCATGTGTGCAAGGAAGAGCATGGCTCACAGTCTTTCTGATGCCCTTTCATCTTAGAAAAGGTTCCTATTAGACACTGGTCCCAGGGTATGAGCAGAATGTGTGTATTTAGGGATTTGTACAATAAATTTACCCGAGGCTGCATGTGGTCTCAGTATCAGTCATGCAAAATCTAAGATGAAAACTGTATGAAGCTTGCAGTCTGCCTTTCAAAGTGGCTTTAAAACAGACTTTTGAATATGCACTTACTGAAGCCTTGTTGCTGGGTATGAGGGGAACAACAGGAGATTCAGGGGTGCAGGGCTACAGTATAGATGGTAGATTTTGGACCAGAGTACAAGGAGTTAAACAACAGTGGTACTTTTAAAGTAGTTTCACACTGGAATTTCGCAAATCTTCACGTTTCTCTCAAGGTCTTGAAATCAGAGACAGATATGAGATGCACAGACTGATACAAAGCTATGCAGCCTGGCTAGGGTTTGTCAGCCTCAGGATGGGGTTTATATACTATTTTGCATTTCTGTTCAAATAAATTCTAAAGCTTAAGGCATTTCTGAAAAGCTACAGTGAAAGGGACAGCGTATTTTCCATAGGCTCTATGGGATAACTGACTGTGCAGCCTGTCTAGTGTGGAGGGAACTCTGTCATGAGTAGGGAGAAAGCTCAGTTGGAAAAATGTCATAGAAATAGGCTACTCCTTAGGGTTGTATAATTTCTGTGATTGGCCAGTGATAGAGGGATGTTGGTGTGAAGGTAACTTAGTGCTGTGCTTGATCAAATGTAGAAATCTTGGCCCATGAATTTCATTCAGATGTTAATAAAAATGGAAAACTGAAATCATGGCATTTGCAGGATAAGGAGGCTTTGTCTTCCTTTCTGTAATTTACCTGCTTTTGTTGCTGAAGCCCGTATGACGATGCAGATAAATGGCTATTATCACAGGACCTGGCTTTATGTACCTTGTGCAGTGGTAGGAGGAAAACTAATACAGTAGCAGCAAACTGATGAAAACCATTCTAATGATAGCCATTCTTGTGAAGTGCTGCATCCTGAACTAATTTTCACTAAATGTTTACAATATTGTATCTCTGTGTCTAAATAAGAGATGTTCTTGTTTACTGTACGATTACATCAGCTCCTATAGCTGGAAACACCACAAGGCACCTTGTGCTCTAACATGCAAAAACTGATGGATTCAGTATAGGGGGATTGTACAAGACCCTTCCCATGCCCCAAGGAAAAAAAACAAACCCCTCAGGTTTATGGGGTTCCTACTGTTTCTTCTTTAATTTCACCTCTGGAAAAAAGAAAAAAGACATGCAGCTGAAAACTACACTGAAAATAGAAAGGAAGAGAGAGAAATATACTCTTAAATTTTTTTTTGAAGGATAGAAATTACCTGCTTTTTGTGAGCTGTGTGCAATAAATTCAGTCTGGGCATTACTTGTCCAAATTACCTCATCCTTTTATCCAACATAAAAAACACTGTAACACACTTAACTGATGTTTCATTTTTGTGTGTAGATGCAATATTGGATGCTTAATTAGGCCAATAATTATTCATGCATTAGTGTGAACTTTTTGAAGTATAGCGGTAACTTGCTAAATGTATAATTATTACCACTGATAATAAGCAACCTTCTTTTTATGTTCATCACTAGTCCTGTAGAAAAAAATAACATTTGTAGTACTGGATGGTGGAATTCACTGGAATTCACATCTCTTCACACAACTTAAGTTTTTAAGAGTTAAGATAGAAGACTTGAAGTTCCTCAGGTAGAAGTCCCAATGTATTGTAGTCTTGGATACTCAACTTTATGCTACATTTCTTAGAAGCTGCTATTTTGAATTTCCTGATAGTTTAATGTCTTTCTGTTGTCTTTGCAATAGGAAAATTGTATCCTTTGTGTCATTGCTATGAAAACCCATATGTCTCCTTTGACACAACTAATTGTATGAGCAATCCTTGCTAATTTTTGCTTTGGAAATTCAAATGGCAAGTATTTGATTCCACAGCTGAAATTCTCTGTGAGGAAGTTTATTTTTAAAGATCCAAGCTTGATGCATATTTTCCATTTCACTTTAGAAATTTGAATGACAAAATACTATGGCAAACTTGAAGCTAAAATGCTCATTCCTGCTAAATGCTTTGGAAGTACTTCTCTAGCCTGACCTATTCTTTTTATTACTGTGCATGACTATATGCATATAAATTTTTATGTGTGTGTGCTAACATATATAGGTAGGTATCCATCTATATATGATCCCTATATATACAATTTATGCATACACACATTCTTTAATATAACATTAAACACAGAACCATATGTTATACAACATTATGGATTCACTATTATTCACTCAGAAGTTAAATGTGAGTGATCACACATTACTTCTGCAGTAATGTATCCATGTGCAACTTTGTCTGTATGCTTAGAAATTGCAGTATTTTAAAAATAGATATTTCTTCACTCCCTCCTCCAGGATCTTAATCTCTCATGGTTCGAAGTCAGTGAAGGCATTCTTACTAACTTCTGTGCTGCAGGAGGTAGAACTCCTCTCCCTAAACTAGTGCATCCTCTGTGAAAAGGTAAATTGAATATGGTTCTTCAAACCCTGAACTATCAAACTTTCCTTTCATTGTTTCACAAGTCACATTTGAATGAGTTTTATTTTGAATCATTTATTCTTTTTAAATAAAAATGATTTATCAAAAACATTTACTAGGACTACTGATTACACATATTGAGGGATCATAGTAAAGAAATTACTATCCATTTTGGGGGGAAGTTTAGGGTTTTGATGTTTTTTTAACATAAACTTTCTGAGGACAATTTTGATTTTAACTTTTTAAAAAAGCACAACTACAAATGCTTCCAAATAAAAATATTTTTAGTAGATTGTTTCACCTTGGTCCTTAGTAGAAGTTGTAAATGAACACTTTTACATATACCATTCTCTTCTCTGATCTAATCTTCCCATTCAAATTGTATTTTCATATTGTCTTCCATTTCATCACAAGGAGAATCTATCTCATACCCAAAAATAAGTATCCAGCTAGAGAAGTCAATGTTTTAAGCTACCTGGATTTGAGAAACAGTTTGAACCCCCGAAAGAGCACCAATTATGACTTCTGGATCAAGTTTGAAATTTGGATTGATGATTTGAATGAAATTTAAAGAGGACATAGTTCTTCCCTAACCAAGTTACAAAGCAGATGAAAAGAAATAAACCAAAAGAGAATGATCAAGAAGAGCAATTAAAAGCGAAATAGTTCCCTGTTGTATTAGAGTGGCAATAACCTTTTGTTACCTTGGTTTACTGCTTTGTAAATTGGGATTATCATAGCTGTTTCTGATGTTTACACAGCACTTAACGGATAATTAGGATTGTCTACGTGCTAGGGATTTCAGCCATATGTGGTATTTTATTGGCAATACCCAGACCTGCATATCAAAGTAGAGTAAGACCACACTTTTTCCATACTTCGTCTGAGACAAGAAAGGGTATTTTCTTCAATTTCCCATAACCCATTTCCTCTACTTGGAATATATGAAGATATATATATAAAAAGATATATATAAAGATATATATATGAAGATATATTAGAAGACCTGGCACCTGGAGCCATAATGTAGTGGAAGTTTTGAGTACGAAGATGCTCTTGCAAGAGATCGATTTTTTTCTGTTACAACTGGATGTAGATCCTGATGGTCAATGAATTCAGTCCCTTACAAGGATTGTCAGTATCGCCAGTAAAGACTGAACTCAACAAGAAAGTTGTTGAGTCTGCTGCTCCTTTGATCTCCATTTGTGTAGATTGTCCAAGAAAACTAAATCCATGTTTCTAAATATAACAGAGATGGAATAGTAAATACTGTATGTATGTAACCATTGTGCTGTATTTCCTTTTTTTTTTTTTTTTTTTGTGTGTGTGTGGGGGTTTTGTTTGTTTTGTTGTTTGGTTGTGGGGTTTTGTTTGGTTGGGTTGGTTTTTTTGGGGTTTGGGTTTTTTTTTTTTTTCCCTTTGGGTTGT